>CAEFZY010026343.1:0-134965 GCA_903066815.1 Brachyrhaphis roseni
GTGCAAGAAGTAAGTTAAAACACGACGGTGCAGCAACGCCACATGATCTGCATTAGTATTATGATGGTGAAGGATTTTCCTCACTCACTCATGACGTTCCAGACACTTCTCCATCTTGACGGCAGCGGATATTCTGCTCTGTTTAGTTGCAGTTATTGAAAAAGAAAAGTTTAAGTTTTGCTTTGGGGATTCATGTCAGCATTAACATCTGTATCGGCCGATGTTAGTCATTTTTTTTAAACCTATCTGTATCGGTCTAATAAATAAAACTTGCCCGATATTAACAACTGATATCTATTTCTGCCTCTCCATTTGTGTTTCTGGAGAGGAGAGGTTTGGTCATGTGACAGTAATAGGGATTCTGCTCTGGATTGTGGGGTGTTTAAATGACGTATCAAGGATTACAATCGGGAAAGTTATAATTGTAGTTGTTTTTCACGATGTCAAAAGGTTAGAGAAAGGTATATAATTCTGGCAAACATCAGTTATTGGCAAAAACAGCAATACTGATAACGGATTTCGTTATCTGATTCATTCAGTTCATTTGAAAGTACACCTGGCCCCACAAAACCTTTCCATAATATTCTGGGAAAAACTGCGATGCACATGAATCTCGAAGCCACCTTCTAAAATAGTTCAGTAAAATGGTCAAAAAAACAAGTCTGCTAATTAAGCCACCTCAGCACAAGTTGTCCATGTCTGCACTCATATAATAACGGTGGTATTACTGAGTTTTTTCTGCACATAATTACTTTTTCAGCATAATAGCTTGTTTACATTTCTCTCAAAGTCAAGGGCGTGTTATGTCTGATGAAAATTCAAATCTTGACTTTACTTTGATAGAATAGGTGATGGTTGTATAAACAAGGCTGAAATGTGTTCTGTGAACTGCAGGACTGGATAGGTGTACCTTCGAAGTGATCAGTTTTTAGGTACAGCTGCATAAAAGTAAGCAAAAAGCTGCATTCTTCTTCCACAGTCCTAATGAACTTAGTGTTGGTGTGTGGGCTCCATGTCTGGCAGGGACTTGGGTTCAGCTCGGAACAGTCGCCGGGGTAAAATGGGGTAGAGGAGTATGTGTATCCAGCCTGGGTGACATCTAGCCTAAGTCCCATGAAGTGTACTTTCTACTCAGACGGGATTTGCTGGATAAGTGTCCCTAACGCTGGTGACGCAATCCTTTTGAACACTGACCACTCAAAGCTGGATTTGAAGCTCCAGTGAACCCTGTTGAACTTTGACATTCGAAGGTACTGAAAAGTAGGAGGAAAAATAGATTCCTACTTTTTTTTTTTTCTAAAGAATCTCCTAACTATAAATAAAACTGCCATTATTTGGGTAAATGATTGTTAAATACTGATAGTCTTTTCTTTTTTTTATTGTCTGATAATCCTGGATAAAATATCACAGCTTGACAATGTCACTGTATTGGCACTAGAATTTCAAACAGAGCTATATAAAATAGTCAAACTGCTTTTGTTTAACAATCATTTCCACTTCTACTGAAATAATGTATTGATTCTTACTATTATACAGTGGAACCCTGTCTATTAGCGGTTCAGATCTTTGTATTGTTCTCTAAATTACTCACAGAAAATGTGTCCATTTGCTGATTTTTCCATATGGTGGCTGGCAGTTCCAAAGGGGCCAATCCAGGAAATAGCCAAAAATAATTATATAATAATAAATGTAGGAGTCCTCTGTTAGTCAGCAATGTGCAGCAACATGTGGAGGAGGGGCAGCTGTGCATTACTCTACGATCCATACTGACTCCCATCACACTGATCTCATTAACAGAACTTTAAACCTCAGGATGATGGGATGATTATAAAGCTGCCAGTGATTTTATAACCATAACTTTTTTTTTAAAACCGCAACATCATTAATCAGCCCGTGCCTTGTGCTAATTAACATTATTAGAAGCATATAAACTCCCAATGAGTCATGATGGAAAGCCTTGATCCTTTCATCCAGCCATTCCTCACAAAAACAATGGCGATGATTTTTGCCGACACAATCACGTTTCTCAGAGTTATGTAAGATTACATGGTTAACAGTTAGTTGTGCCAGGCCCATGCATCACCCAGCTGGCATAGCACCATTTCGACTCTTCCCTTTGATTAAATGCAAAGGCATTTAGACTAAACAATCAATGCGTACAGGCTTGAGTCCTGAATTGCTCGGGTATAAATCTTCCTGCTGCCTGGCGTGGAGTCGCCGCTGTATCATTTTTGCTGATTACTCTTCCCATTACTCAAAACAGATGTGTTTGCTGGTGATGAATGGTCCAATTATGGAATATTTGTCACCCATTTGATACCTGCTGTTAGTGTGTGTCTATACATAAAAAAAGGGATTGTTTAACGGATCAGTTGGATGTTAGGATGGGGGAAGGTTTGTGTCTATGTCCACGATTCCCTCAGTAAATAGAAGATCTTTGACGAAAGCAGAATGCTGGTCTGTTTTGGGATCAGAGTGGTGTGTCCCGGACCTTTTATATGACTGCTGTAACCTCAGAAGTCTGCTGCCCTCCTCGCTCCCTGTTCTCATAGCTCACACATAGCAGTCATACATGTCCACACTGTAGCTGACCCTGTCCAACTGCTCCAAATACACACCAGAAACAACACACACACACACACACACACACCCTCACAGCTGAAAGGATTCCTGTACACACCCCACCCCCTTATCCCACCTCGATCCCCCCTTCCACGTCTGTGGACAGTGGGCTGATTCTGCAGCTTCCCTCCTTCTCTCCTGCTCTGCTGTACCAAGCTATGTGTGTGTGCGTGTGTGTGACAGCTGCCTAATTGGGCATTCTCCCCTCGTCGGAGCGGCTGCCTCTCCCCCCTCTCCTCCAGCCCGGGCCAGGGCTGCTGACGAATGGCAGCGGATTACAGATGAGGACACGGTGACCCGCCTGACCTTGCTGCACAGCCGCTGGGGGGTGGGGTGGAGGTATGGATGGAGGGAGGGGGAGAGAGAGAGAGAGAGAGAGAGAGGAGTCCATGGGGGTTGGAGGGGCGGATGGGGTACTGGTACTGCAGAAAGGCGGGGGAGCAGAGGGAACGATTGGTTGATGCCTCAGGTCAGGGAAGGGATAAGGTCAAGCAAAGGTGGGCAAAAAATTTTGAAATGAAGGTGATTAGGTAGACAGGAGAAGGATCAGACATTTAAATGGCAAATGCCCCATGACAATACCCCCCACACCCCTCCCTCCCTCCTGTGAACCCAAGTCAGTATGTCAAGGGCACGAGCCCCCACTGCGGCATTCCCCCCACCGCACTCTTCTCTCTTCTCATGTTTATTTCCTCCCTTCTCCTCCTCTTCCTCCGCGCCTCCTCTCTTCTTCTCTACTTCTTTTATGCGCCTTTCAGACGAGCAGCTTCTGTGTGACTGCTGGCTCGCCTCCACACGCCCACGGGCCGCGATGTGCTCGGTCAAAAGGAGGCAGCAGGTCCTTGAGTGTGGAGAATTTTAATTCCTTTCAGCACTATAGATATTTCCATGCCCCCACTCTCCCCTCTCTCCCCTTCACCCCCTTCCCTTACCACCATCACCACCTTCTTCCTGCTGCGCGTTTGAGACTGCCAAGGTGAGGTTGTGTCCTCTTGTTAAGAGCGATTAATGGTACTCGTTATGTACATAATGAAATATCCCTGCATATGCATTGGGTGGCGTTGTTTCCTGCTGCTGCTGACAAGCGCATGCAAGTGTGAATATGTTTCTGTATGTATGCAGAAGGTTCGGCCACCGCATCACTCTTAAGGAATGAGAAAATTTCACACATTGTTACTAATAATAGTACATTTTAAAACTCAAAATGTATAATTACGATTTTAATATTTATTTCTTCTGTTTCACACACGGAGTTGGGGCTGAAGTGATTCCTCAAATCACTCGATTACATAAAGTCCTGGGAATCCCAGAAAACCTCTGATTGGACCTAGAATATCAAGGAGGAGCTCAGTGCCCTGAAATTTAGATGGAGTCAGAGAAAGTCTGAGAATAAACAAAAGCCTTTTCCTTTTAAGTTGGTGCTGTACACATCCTGACTGCTCATCTCTGGACAGAGGTACTTAAAACCAAAGTGACTCTCTAGCTTTTTTGTAGAAAGGATATGTCCTTGGAAGGGTTTCTGGTATATAAACAGATCGACTGTAGATGGTGGAAACAGGATGTGCCCAAGTGTCTGTGTCCACTGGTTCTAAGGGAAAACATATGCTTTTTGGGGATTTTAAGTACAAAAGGGAGGAAACACGTGGTCAAGCATAGATTAGATTACCTGAACTACTTGAGTATTTGTTGGATTAGTACACCCCCTTATTTAACACTATTTTCCATGTCTGGAAACGCAAAAAAAGTTAAGTTAGCATTGTGGAAAAAGTTTGAGTTTCCAGACTGTCGAGTCTCATTCCGTCATGGGAAGCAGAAACGTCAGGATGTCTGGAAATGTAAAAGTGTTTTTCCCACTGAGCACCTTTAGTTTTGGCTTGCCATACCACAAATTAGATTTCTTTTCTAATTGATTAATCACTTTAGTATTTTTCCCTCTCAAATGAAAAAGGACATTTTTGGCTTTTTAAATCCTTTAACTGATGGGTTTTAAAACAAACCCAACATTCTTAACCTTTTCACACCTAAAAGGGTTCATGGAGATTTTGAGGCTTCAGTGTAAACGGGCTAAACAGGGTTCCGTTTAGATGCCAAAAATAAACTATCTTTTATTATTATTATTTTGGGAAATTATTGGAAAATAAATCACAAACTGAAATGTAAAGGATCTGGATTTAATCTTGTATAATCCCATCAAGTTTATATGTTTTTAGTATAGATTTTTAACTCTTCCAAGTTTGTCAAGATGATAAATAATAGTGAAATGACCCTTTATCACACTGGCGAATGTTAAACCACCACAATTACTGTGCTTCATTATAGAATGAGAAAAAGTTTGCAATAAAACCAACTAGGGTATTTTTTTACTTCATTATATTACAGAAAAAAAATTTACTCTGGAAAACATTTTGAAATGGGAGTACCATAAGAACCTGGTATTCAGATTATTTATATATTTGTTTGCTGTGCTCCTAACATTGACTGAAATCTGGGTGTGGCGAAGGACTCAGTCTCTGAACCTTCAGAGACACTTAAAGACACTTATAAAGTCAGCCTTCTATCTCCTGAAGAACAGTTCCAGGCTCAAAAGACTAATGTCGCAGCAAAATTTGGAGGAACTTCCAGAAAACTGCAACACAACCCTGAGTTCCTTTAGATCGAAGCTTATAACCCACCTGTTTAGAGTTGCCTTTGACTAATAGTAAGTGGAACATTGATCGACATATTTGATGTGCATTTGCACAGTAATTTTGATGATGGCATTTGACATATTGTAATGTTTATTGCTTGTTTCATAATTGATGACTGTATGATGTTTTTATGATGTAAAGCACTTTGAACTTTCTTGTTGCTGAAATGTGCTATACACATAAACTGGACCTGCTTTTTGCACAGTAACGTCTTCTACTCACAAAAACTTTGCACTGACTCAAAAGCAGAGTCTCTGTGTGTTCATAAAAATAAAAATAGCATTAAGGACGCTTTGTTTCAGCTTCTACAGTGTGTTTGATATGTAGCAGAAGCCCCTTCCTCACCTGCACATAAAACACACCTTGTGAGCCATCTCTCCAAATGAAAACCGAACGGGAATTAAGACCCCGTCAACTCCCAGTCAAGTTTGTTCCTGTTTCCCTCTTTAGATGCTCGCAACACTGCAGCTCCCCTGCGTGACATGTGTTCAGAGCGATAGAGATGGGTGGCTCACCACCGAGTCCCATTCTGACTGGCGGAGTAAATTTAGATCTAATCTCCTTGCGCGCGAGTGTGTTTGTGCATGTGCTTCCTTTGTAGCCCGAGAATGTTCACCTAACAGCAGCTTTTAAGTTGACCTTGTTGTGCTGTTTGCTCGTCCACGGCTCCTGTGTACATGCGCGTTTTCTAGGACAAGACTGTGCCGGCTTCCCCGTTGGGTTTTCATTTAGATCTTGTGCGAGTGCGTTCGCCCGCACCGGCTTGTGTGCGTGTGTGCGAGAGCCAAACGCCATTCAGTGCCTGAGTCAAGCTGTGCAAGCTCTTTTAATCCCACGCCCCACTGCATGTAGGCTTGATTAGTGGCAGCAGTTATCTGTGCAGAAGACAGTCCGCCCTCCTTTAGCATTTGGTCAGGTCTGGGGCACTTGGAGGAGGGGGTGTCAAGTCATGAGAAAGGTGAACGAGAAGGGGAAATGGGGGCAGCAGAGGATGGTGGGATGCCTCATTAGTATTCTCAAGGAGTGCTCCTGCCAGCAGAGCAAATTGATTACTGCATTTTACCTGTATCAGCCTCCATGGCTAAGGATGACAAGGTACGGGAGCGTGATCTGTGTCCGCATTCACCTCCCAACCTGCAGCACAGAAGGTGTGTTAGCATCTGCCTTTGGTGTAGCTTGTTCTGATACTCTCCTGAGCACTTTTTCCCTCCGTTTACCATCTGATATAGTTCTCAGTGTCTTCTTGGTCTTCTTCATTACAGCAAAATGACTGTGGAAGTTGGGTGCTGCCCTCGTCCATCTGTCTCTGTCTGATTTAATGGTCAGTGGCTGACTGAGAGAGGGAAGACTCATTTCCTGTAATCCTTGGCCCCGTGCTCATCTGCATCTCGGACAATTAGTGGGTTTCTCTTGGTTACGGAAAATGCAACCTGATCAATTTCGTCGACCCTTCAGCCGAGTTCACGGTTTCCACCAAAACACGCCGAAAAACAAAGGAGTTTTTTCTCCAGAGCTCTGCCCGTTTTCATTCTTCCTACTCAGATGGGGACTGATTGCACCTGGGCTGCCAGGTGAAGGCAGTTAATAACAATTAATGTCTGCTTAGATGGAAAACCAGACGTACTGTGAGTAATGACAAGCAGAAGGGACAGCCACTTACTAGTGTGCCCGTGTTCATCAGCACTTCTACTTTTCTCACCTTGAACTAAAGCAGCTATGTCACAGAGGACAGTTTCTTCTTCATTTTCATGCAGTCATTTGTTTCTCATACACATTTTGTATTGTTCAGGGTCACAGAAGCAGGGGAGCCTATCCCGGCTGTCCTGTGGTGAGAGGCAGGGTACGCCCTCAACAGGTCAGCGATCCATCACAGGGATAAAGGAAACAAACACGCACAATCACACCTGCAGTCGGTTTTACAATCCCCAGTTACCGTACATGCATGCAGCTGTAACAGACAGAAGACATTTGAAGTATACTGCAATTTGTACTTCTCTTGCTCTTTGGGAGCCTGTATGGACAACGGATATATCTGCACTAGGACTGCAGCCATTTAACATTTTTAATTCAGTATTCGGTGGAATAATTATTTTTAATACTCAAGTAATTTAATAAACTGCTTTTCCGAAAATCCTTTCTTATCTGAGGTCCTTAACTCCGTAGACTTACATACACGCACATATCTCAGCCCACCATCTGCAGTCTGTGTAGGCATTTATTCTTCACATATAGCGAACTGTGTCCAACCTGACCAGGGATGAGTTGCCAGGATGTCTACATCACCAAATTTAAAGGCTTCTGTTTATTTTTGGGAAGTGCTGGAGTCTGAACAGATATGTGTAGAGAGAATAACCTAATACTCAGTGTTTTGTGCCTGAGGGAAACAGTGTACCTGCTGACGATCTCAAACTGTAGCTCTGTGTTCTTTCTAAAATATTTCTTTGACATTAAATCGATTGACAGACGAGCTCCTCGTAGATATTCTGATCTGGACATATAGAAGTCCACCAACTCTTGATTCCTTCCCCGCAGCAGGAAGGATTATTAAAACACGACTGAATTTCCTCTCTGAGCTTGTTGGAAACTTGCATAAAGATGCTCAGAACCTCTGACTGTTCCATCTGTGGGGCAATTTAAGAGATGTTTGTTTGATATTTAGTTTATGTATAATACTACTCCAATGACAAATACTGTGTCTAACAATGTTAGACACAACAATGTTAGTGCTGAGTGTGTGGTTATATGGAATAAACGAAGCCTCAAGTTAGTCTGTTAGTCCTATTTTTTTGCCCCTCAGCAACCGCATTCACACCAGAGTGTTGTTGTCAGCGTGACCTTGTAGCGTTTAGCATGGTGCCTTCACTGATCAGAAAAATAACAGATGTTTTAGCTTTTGATCAAGTTGAAATTTTTCTGATTCCAGTCAGCAGCTGATGTCTTGGTGCAAATCTGGCAGAAACTCTTTCACAGTTCACACAGCCTTTAAAGGAGATTGATCTTTGATGCTTTTACTGCAAGATCTGTAGTGAAAAGAACTGTGTTCACTGGGTCTTATTCAGCTTTAAAATGGGGATGGGATTAGTCCAGTCATTAGTGTATGATGATAGGCTAATCACTTTGTTCACATGCACAGTTAGGGCTGCTGTGATTCGTCGATGTCTTCAATGACGTTGATTTTATAAAAATTCTGTCGCCATCAAGCTGCATCAGTCAACACATAATTAATTATTGTGTTAAAATTCTTAAATGTTACACTAGTTTAGTTGCACAGTGCAGTGTGCAGTGTGTGCAGTTAGTTCCTTCCCTGCTGTGCGTATATGTGTATGTACCTTTAATTCAGTCAGGAGTTTGGGTCCAATCCTTGGATATGAATATGCAGCAAAATCCCCAAAAGGTTTCTGATTAGATTTGATCAGAGAATTTTTGTAAGAATTTTCACTACTACTTTTTTTTTTTTTTTACTTTCAGACTGTTGTTTTATAATGCATAATAGTACCAACAAGGTGTTGTTTTTATTTATTTGGGAAAAGCTGAGTGGCTTCTCCAAAGCACAAATAAAACCTGAACTATGACCCCAAATCCTGAGGAGTTGAAAATGAGGCTTCATGAATGCAGAGCAGGACCAAAGATCAGAAAGAGAAGGAGAAACTTGTCTCTTGTAGTAATCATAATGAGAAAGGATAATATCTTTGGATGGGATGCTTTACAATATTTAATTCCTCTTTAGGTTAAATCTAAGTATTTTTTTATTTAATTAAATTTAATTCAGATTTTTTTTTGGATCCAAAAAGTTGAATAGTAGTTTATGTGATACTATGATGTTTCCTTTAAGTTAAAATTGGAGACATGAAGGTAAACTGATGAGAAAGATGACTTGTATTTCTTCACATCGACGCTCTGAAACTGAATGAAACCATTTTTATTTTCACAAATAACCAAATCCAACTTCAGACGTTCAGTCGGAAATGAACATCCGACTGAACGGAGAAAGCTACTGGGCTAGTTCACTCAGGAAAGTTCTGTTCGGCCCAAGAGGAACACCTAATAATACCTGGCCTTGATGTTGTAGCTCACATGTTTGTGCTCCTTGTTATATGTAGGTACTGAACGTAATGTGTGAATTCACTGCAGCCTGCAGTAGCAAATATGCAAATACCGGCAATAATTTATTCTTTTGTTTATTTGAGTTTTAATGTGAAAACACACCGATCTTTTATGTTGAGGTGGTATAACAGGTTGGGACCATATGATTTTTGACAGAGCCCAGGTGCATTTATTAGTTCAGCATAATTAGTGATCTGAAGACATGCTCACAGTGGAAAAACACTAAGTATTAGACAGTCACGCATGCACTGCATAGCTAAAATCCATACAGAGTAAACCGTACTGGTTAATAGGATTGTGATTTGATAATATTTCCAAATAAACATACATTTCTTGGTAGTTAGGGGTTTTTTTTTTATTAAAGAATAAAAATGCATGTTACTTCAATCACAACTTGAAGTAACATGTGGATTACAATTTGAGTGGTTAGCCCTTTAGATGTCCAACATAGCTAATTAGACATTTTCAGATTAATAAATATTTTGATATCTTAGAATATGCAGTTGTAGCTTAAGAGTCATATTTACACCCTTTAAAAAATGGCAAAGATTCAGCTTTTTTCCCAATTCTTTTTCTCCTCGTGAAACTGTGTAGTTTGAATAGTGACATGATGATGTTTTTTCTGAATTACGGCTAAATTATTACTTCATCCTGTATGCGGAAAACCAAAGTAGTGTGGCCTATCAGGCTATCTTGAGCAACAGCCTGATAGGTTATCTCAGTTCAGTCAGTTCTCTGACCCCTGGGTCAATGCTATCAGCATATCTAACCAGTTGTACTTTCAAGACACTTTATGTTGGGTTCTGATAGTGATCTGGATGGTTGCAATGCATTTGGTGTGGAACCCTTGTTTGAATGGCCGGGCTGAAGTTGAATCTACCGTTGTTGTGCCTCTGAGCTGCTAAAGCAGCAGGTCTCGGAGCCGTTTCTATGACCTTTAGAACCTTCAGTTATCTAATACGACCCACAACTCTGCTGTCACTTGCTGGTTCTGTGATCCTAACTTTACTTAAGTAAGCACTCATCACAGGATGCGACAGGCTTGAGTCACTGACTCTTGAAAGTCTCATTACGAAAACGTTCAGTCAATATGTATTCAAGTCCATGTTCATTGTTACTCTGCCTGGTGTCAGTGGAAAATAGATAGTAGCTCTAATGATGGCCATATCAACTCATTTTACCAGCAAATCTTTTATTTATAACCTAATGAAAATCTAGTGGTGGTGGAAGAGTAAAAATCTAGGACAGTTAAAAAATATATGTATTTTTTTGAAAGTGATGAATGTGACGGAGCATCAGTCCCTTACTTACCATGTCAACAACACTGTAGCTTTGTTTGGTGAAATATGTACATTTTTAGCTAAACAAAGCCTGTATTGACTAATTTGTATAATTTTTCATTTTGTTAGTATTGGAGACCAGTACTGTATCATACTGGCCCTGATAGAATACATATCTATCATACTCTATCAAATTCTGCTTTCAAAATTTGTGCATTTGGATAAAAAGAAAAAAGTTTAATTCACAGGTTTTAGTATACTTGTAAATGAAACGAAATCAGTTGAATAAAATTACTCTAATTTAAAAATTTTCAGATTTTTATTTTTTTAATTGATGCCAATCTACATCATTTAAGTACAGTAGATATCAAGTATCTACTGTGAGTAGCTATAATCTGCAAATGCTTGAGACTCCCATCTAACATTTATACCAAAATACACCTTAAATACCCACAGGGGAAACTGTCTTAGTACAGAAGCTAATGTCTATACTCTTTCTTATCTCTGCTTTTGGAATAAGCTTACTTTACAGTTTTTTTCTCTAAACATGCCAACATTCAGGGTGAAAACCCGTAGAATCTCAGGGAAAACAAACTCCTTAAAAAAGCAAAATTTCCATGAGCTGTAATAAATTTTACATGCCGTGAACACATAAAGATTGAACAAATTACCAGGCAGAATAAAAATTAATTTGTTTAATTTTTTTTTTTTTTTTTTAGAAAATAGTCTTGCAAATTGTAGTGACACACCACATTGGAGCTGACCGAGTCACAAGCTGCAGCCACCAAAAGGTATCAAGTGTTAAAAGTTAGCCAGGGACTTCAACACTGTCTGTGATCTTCACTAGTTGTTTATAATTATCATTTTACCCTTTCATATATAGATTCCAGTCCTCCTGACATGGCTTTGGTTTGTCTCATATTTTGGTCTGCGTCAGTGATGATTTGAAGAAAATGCCAATAATACTGCAAAGGGGTTCACTTCACATGCTTAAGAACCAAGACAAGTTGAGTGGTCCAAGTAAATGGCCTGGAGGGACTACAGATGTATGGACGCATTCATGGTGCAAACTTGATTTAAAAGTTATGGTGACTGAGTTAGATGATGACTCTGTGGAGATGAAGAAGTCTGGAGCAATTTTTGCAGCTGCAGAACCTTCTTCTGTTTGAGAACCAGAGCAGACACCAGGTCCCCTGGTTATTGGTATGAACTAAGTGCTGTTAAATACAGCAGTGGTGCTTGAAAGAGATTCTCCATTAAAAAATTAAACGCAGTTGTCATGTACTTTATTGAGTCAAAAGTGCATAATTGTTTAAAAAGATCCATTTAATTGTTTAACTTTGAAGCAGGCTGTGTTCTGGATGACGTGTGGAAAGGTACAGATACAGTTTTTGATGATTCTAATGCAATATTCTCTCACATATCATGGTGCCCTGTAATGTAATACTCCAATCCCACCCAAAGCAAGCATTAGGATGATTTAAACCAGAAAGTAGGTCAATGAGAGCATTATAAAAGGCAAAATGATAGCAGAGATACGTCCTCCTCTCTTTCCATCACTTAGACATCCATCGCAGCTCGGCTATAACACTCCCAAACCATCCCGAGTTACCCACAGTAAAAAGAAAAGAGCAGCACTCTCTTTAACCCAATAAAGCCAGACATCTTGCTGACTCACAGCAATGGCCTCCTTAGGAGCCATGCCAGGGATATTATGGAAATGATTCATTAAAGGCCAAGGTTTTTTAGCTGGTTTTATCCAGCTTTCAGGGCAGCCTGACAGTGGGACATTTGATCTCCATTGCAAAGTGGCCCATTTCCCTCAGACATCACCACTGCAGTCAGTTTCAAGGGCCCAACTTTGCCTTTTAGCGCGCTGGCCACAGGGCAATCAGCTGTTCCCATTTGCAGGCCCGTGTTTACAGATGGAAAATGCATGTTGTTTCGGGAGGGAAATGAGCGCCATTTCAGACTTGCGATGCAAGCATAAGATTACCTCTGAGCCCTGGTAGAAATGGATCAGGTGTGGACTGATGGCAGCCACGGCTCATTAGGAGGGAATATGTGTGTGTGTGTGTGTGTTTAATTGATGCACTAATTCTCAGCCACTCAGGAAATGGCCCTTGGGTGGGTCTTCCAAATGGCACACAAATATTTACTATGGACGCAAACATCTTTGGAAGCCCATCTACTCTGACCTGTTTAGGCATGTAGAGTGCGGTGAAAGTTGTGTCCGGGTCTGTGATACAGCGCGGTGATATCATCTCTCCATCCTCCGCCGCTCAGCTGGCCGCTGAAACAGTTAGATGAGTCATCAGCGTGGATGAATTCCTTCAAGCTCTCCCTTCTCTCAACCTCAAGAACTCCTTGTACTGATGAGTTCAGATGAGGTTAAAATCCGCCTCCGCACTTTTCATGCTAGGCCAGATTCAGCCAAGAACGTTCGCAGTCAGGCCCTCGTTTAGGCCAAAGTCTTAAACTATAGAAACTAGTCATCCAACACTGTCAAAGGATTCTGTTTTTTGATTTTTTTCAGTATATAGCCCATGGTATCTCGACTTCTCAGCTCTGATGTATCACATTTCCGTTGTGACGCTGTACATCCATCTGTTTCAACGTGCGCACGTGTGTGTGTGTGTGTGTGTGTGTGTGTGTGTGTGTGTGTGTGTGTGTGTGTGTGTGAAGCATCTTGTTTAGTCAGTGTGTCTAAAGGAAATGGGTCACAGCGCCCTAGTTCTCATTGTGTGGGCATGCATGTTTCAGCGTATTCCCTTTCAGGTGTTGTTTTGTCCCAATTGACTTATCTGCAGAAACATTTACTTGCTCCGGCTCCCCTGCTGTTCGGTGGCATGTTGCTCTCTTGTTTACCTTTTCTCAAGGTTGAGCAAGAGCTACTAATTCCACCTTCCCGCCGCTCGCGTGCATACACACGCGCTCGCGGAGGTCTCGGAGCAGCCGCATTTGGTCCGGCAGCTTATGTTTTGCCTTATTTAATCATGTCAGGCCATATTGAATTTACAAATAGCGGTCACGCCGCATGTGTAAGGGAGCTACCCTGTTGAGTGTGTGCAGCAGTGCTAGGCTGCAGATTACATGATATAATAGTGTTTAGGCATTGCCTCCCCTTTTTAAATTCCTTTAACCTTGACTCCCCTTAAATGCAGGGAGAACACATCTGCCAGGCTGGTGTCAGACATTAGGAAGACACACCGCTCAGGCAGCATTGTCACTTTTTATTAACGCCCAGAGCTTTGCATGGACACCAGCTGTTGCATCAAGTGGAGGAGTCTTGGCGGGATGAATGACCTTGACTTTGTCTGCCGCTGCTTCGGTTCTAACCCCCTGCTTAATTCTTTTGTTTGCTCTCATACATTTTAAATGGTTTACCACTCTTGACATTGAAGGTCATTTAGCAACTAAGTTCTTGTGTGATTAAAGAAGCGTGTTAGCAGCAGGTGTGGCCATGCTTATATTGGCTAGCAAAGATGGCAAAACTTTTAAAGAGTCTCTGGTAAGTGTGACTCTAGTCCTAAAGATGATCAAACAATGTCCAGGATCTTAAAAAACTGACATCCTTCCTCGTTATTATTTAATCAGAATCTCACTGTTCCGTGGAAAGATTCCTGTTTTTATATCTCTTTTTGTTGGCTGCCCCTTTTAGAGTGACACCCTGGGTGGTGAGTCATATTGCTCACATCGAAAAGTGTCACTGAATGTCATGGATGACATTCTAACTGTGTGTTAACTTTTAGTAAATGTGAACATCATCTTATTCCTGTTAAAACTGAACAGTTTGTTCCAATTCTGAAGATGTAATTTAAAGCGTATTTATTAAAATATTATTGTTTTAATAGTTCCTACGTTTATTTGGTATTTTGATTATCTTCTCTGAACAAAAGGAGACATATTGACTGGAGAAAGTAATAGCTAATTTTAGTAATAGTTTTTAGTAAATCTGATAATTGAGCAGAATGTTCTAACTTTATGCTGTCTATAGAATACGATAGACCTAACAAGCTAATACTATCTAGTTCATTTTGATTACTTAATTACGTAGATTTTAGCCTTTTAAGCAATTTTAATACAATTAATTGCATTTTTTTTTTTTAATTTTTTTTTTTTTACATAAAATAGTCTGGAGTCTGAACCTGTGTACTGTGTTCCTTGTGCCTGTATAAATCTGCCACACAAGCAAACAACAGCAATGGATGACAAAGCGGCTTCTCTTGGCCCTCTGTGGGTCATTTTTGCTACAAGAAACAACCAGATGGGATGCTGGAAAAGACTATTGTGTGCAAGTTATGCTAAAAGGAGTTGGCCTATCAGCACAGCTATTCAAGCCTAAAATAGCATCTCGGTGCTAAACATGTTGCAGCAAGCAGAGACGTCCCCAACACTGTCAGCATTCACATTTCTAAGAAGTTTTTTTCTTTTATTAGAAGTTCTATGAATGGGGATCTTGAAAAAGCTAAAAGCTGAACATTAATCATAGCATGTTGCACCAATCTGATGACTGAATAGCCTAAATATTAGATTAAAAAGCACAAATGTCTTTGTTGAGCTGACATGGCTATTTATTCAGTAACTTGTCATTATGTAGTCTTCAATTAAAATGTCATTGTGATTATTAATTAAAGAGCTTGCAGTTAAAATTTGAATCGAGTCACACCACTAATAAATGCACACACACACACACCGGCCTTCTGGTGCTAACATGCACCTTATTCTTTGGCTGGAGTGCAGTGACCTTTCCTGTTGCTGATGCCTCTTAAGTAGCATAGGAGTGAAATGAAAAGAGAGGGAGAGGGAAACAGATGAAGAATCAACCAGCCAGGAGATGATGAAGCCGCACCCTCGCCATCACTACCCCATCACCCCTTGTGTGTGCGTGGCAGACTGTAGGGGTAAAAATCACTTTAGAACGGTGCTTGCTCTGTCATTGGCTGACATTGTCAAGGATAATGGATAATCACCACAGAAAGTGTAGAGCTGCTCGCTCGTGCCGTGGTGTCCCGCTGTGGGGGGAGGAAGGGGTGGAGGTCAGGCTTTTTGGGTGCCACCACCATTGAGATGACATGTTAACAGATGTGTAAGGTCGTTCGCAATGTATACAGCAGAGGAGATAATGTAATAGTAATGCACACATCACAAATTCTCAGCGAGGAGAGGTGGAGCGCTGTGTGCTTTAGCGGTTCGGTACAGAGGACAGCTCCCCCTATATTAAGGTCAGGTGTTTAACAGACATTCGTCACTGTGGAGATTTTTGTTCCCATTTGTTTTTGTGCGTTTTATTCATAGACTAAAAATGTTGTCTCTTGGTTGTCATTTCTTTTCTTTTTTTTTTGTCTGAACAAGCAAAAATGCAGAAGAATACCTGATCAGAATAATTATATTTCTGCCTTCTGCATGCCTAGTTGCCAAATTGTCTTAATTGACAAGGGTAGAAATTAAGCTGAAAATTAATCAGAGAGGGATTTTGTTTTTTAAAATGAAGTTTCATTGAAATGTTATGAGTTGAAGTATCTGAGACTTCTGGTCAGACACAGGCCAAGACTTCTGCTGTCTGAAAACGACTCCAATCTCAAGCGCGCGTTGTGCGGTTATTCAAGCTGAAGATGATTATTATTAACACAGGAAGCTGAGGTAGGAGGCAGGGCACTGCCAATTATCTTTCTATGTGAACCTGAGAACAGAATGTGTAAAACATTTTCAGTCAGTCACAATCCAATGGAAAGGAAGGCAGTTAGAAAATCAATCCAATACATAATTTAGGGACCTTTTGTCACTTTTTAGTAGTTATTCATTACCAAACTAAACACAATCAATCAATCCAGTTTATGTGTATAACATACTTCAGCAACAAAAGCAGTTTAAAGTGTTTTACATCATGAAGAAATAAAAACATCGTAAACCTATCATACAGTCACCAATTATGAAGCCAGAAACAGACATTACATTTTGTCAATTGCCAGCATTAAAATCATCAATGCACAACAGACCACAGTTACCCTCATGTAGTAAAAATTCACAAATATTCGAGACATCCCCTCTTAAAACCCTTATAAATGCCTGTTTTAATAGGTTATACTCCAAATATACATTAGTATTTACAGTGGAAACCGTTGTAGCGCTACAGTTTTTTTCCCACTCTTGGTACAGCCAATCACCGCCAAGAGAAATTAATTGCGCCCTTAGATCGGCTACGTTGTGAACACTAGCCTGTAGCGTATCAATTAGCATTGCGCCTAGGTATTTCAGCTTCCCAGCTGCATTTTCTTTCAGCTTTTTAAAATGTGCTTTATGAAAAACAATTTACAATTAGGTGAATTTTCTACAATTAATTTACGAATAATAAACCATGAATAGGCGGGGCTCCACTGTTTTCTACTTAAACATCAGACAGTTACTCGAAACACTTTACTAGGTCCATTCCGAGTATTTGCTTTGTTCAGGAAGGTCCGAGGTTCAATGCCTCAATTCTATATTTCCCATTTAAGTAACTACCGACCTATTATTAAAGAGCCATCCAGTGCAAGCATGGTGACAAAATTAAAGCAGGTTTCACATAAATCTCTTAAGTTTTTGGCTCTAGTTGTTTTACGTTAGTAAAGGTTGGCTTTGGTTGACCTCTCTTTCTGATTAATGTAAAGTTTGTGGTGAGCTGCTTATCACCGCTTAACAGAACCTCACCTTAAAAATCCTGAGTTGTCTCTTTTAGAAGATTTGTGCTACTTTCCAAAGAAAAACTGAGTGACCAATGGAAAACTTTATAAATGTAAATGTAAAGGTTGAGTTGTGTAAGAACTTCTATACTGCAGTGGTATAATATCCACTAAAATATGTCTTTGGTGGACTGCGACTCCAAGGTTCTCTGGCAGGAGCAGAGAGAGTGTGTCCGTGATTCCTTTCCATTTCCATTTGACCCTGTTGCTCACTAGGCGTTCCAGTCCTGGCATATTAGTCATCTTGCCAAGCCCTTGCCAAGGTAAACATGTTTACATGTTGACTGCACTGATCAAATCGGGCATTAGGGGTATTCCATCAGGACAGTGTTAAACCCACTGGCGGGAAAATAGTCTTAATCCAGTGCAGCTAAGATTAGCATGACGGCAGACGTCAGATGGCCCAGGGTGACCAGGTTGGCTCTTTGTCATTTCCAAATTTGGGTCAGCGGTTCAAAGATGGTCTTTAAACTGTAATCGATGGTGATGGAGCATTCTCAGTGGACTCGTTCTTTTCACTGCTGTCCGAGCCTGAAGAAACTTAGCATGTGAACTTTTATTTTGAGAAAGCATTAAAAAGGCCGATGTGATTGTTTTCCTCCTGCTACTCAGATTTAAATCTAAGCTAATTAGTTTATTTCTAGTGTTTGATCCCAGTTCATTTTCAAGGTGGCATTAACTGTGCCACCTCGCTGCCCTTGCTGTCACCACCTAATCCTGTGGCGCCCTGTGAACCTTGACCTCAGAGATGGGAAGGCTGATTTAGGTTTTTGACCTTTCCTCGGCTCCCTGTGAAACGTTCTGGCTTGTGGCTAAGTAGGTTTTCTGTTGCCTTTCTTTACAAACAAGGTCTGCTGTCCTGCTATGTGACCTGCAATGTCGGCTTGCTTAGCGGACACAAAAGGTGAGGACAGCGTCGGGACAGGACAAGGACAGCTGCTGAGCCGAAGTGGAAGCTCTGTATTAATTAACCTTTATGAGATGCAGCCTGGACTGTCGGAGGTGCCCTGTATCCACGGAAACCACGCTGACAGGGTTCAGAGCAGAGGTCTCCCAGGGCAGCACCGCTGACACTGTCATGGCAACTGGCACGACGTGCACCCCGGTGTTACTGACTCTGCCCTCCTGACAATGGTGTGCTGTGACAGGTCCGCCCAATTTCCGAGAGAACCTGTAATGTGTGTGCAAACACACACACACCTGACAGCAGAGTACAACTTGTTATATAGACATATCCTTGCTTTGTTTCTCTACAACTGTACCTGTGTTTTTTTTTTGTTTTTTTACCAGTGAACGTTCCTCACGCTAGTCAAGTCCTTTCATGTTTTTTCCTCTTGTATCCTAATACATAAGCTTTCTAGGTCCATTTGTTGTTATGTATTATGCATGTTAGATATATCTCTGTGTTTGGTCATATTAAAACATAACCCCTGTTTGAATGCTCAAGTTTTCTGTGTCATGTCATGATGTATTAATCTGGTCACCACCAGATAAGATAAATATAGCTGAGACTAGATAGCAATGCATGTCAGATTTCCGCTATGTCATTATTCCTCTAAGAACAACGTCAAAATGCTGAGCTGTCTGAAAGACTTGTCTAACTGCTTTTACCACTAAGAGCATGGAGTTATCACCTTCTGAATTTCTCGAGATTTCTGGCCACAAACCCTGTTAAACTTTATTAAAGTTTGTTGAAAATCATTTATTATTCTTTTAAGTCCACCAGTCTATGGAAGAGACTTGGGGCCAGTGGAAAAAAAAAAAAGTTCAATGTCAAAATTCTGCCTTTCTTATTTCAGTTGCTCTGCTGTACCAGTCCTATCCAAATGCAATGCCTTATTTCTTTTTTTTTCTTTCTGAAAATGGTTTTTTTATCAGTTTTGTTACAGATTATATTTGCTGTCCTGATCTTGTTTCATATCCTGACAAGTATAAGCTGTCTTATGACCTCACATTTGACTCTAAGATACTTTATCATTACAAGGAACTCCTTATAACTTAATGTTGCCAAAGTTTTGCAGCTGTTAACCTAGTCTGGATCATTAACCCTCCCCCACAATCTCTGACAGTATATATGCAGTATTTGTGCTGATATGTTTTCTTCAAACATGGCTTTTTGTACCAGGAACAAGCAGACTTATTTATGTCTAAGGATTTTGACTAAAATGTTTTTCAGGACTCCTGTATTTTTTTTAACACAACTTTTCCAGATTTAGCCGAGGTGCCATTACGTTCTTCGTTCAGGAAACAATTAGACTCATACCTGACTGCTCTGCTGCATAATGTGCATCCCACTCAGGATCCCTCAGTGTATTGCGGACAGTCATTACTGCTTTGGTGTTATCTGTGAAAGGGAACTTTTTCTAGAAGTTCTGTTAGGTAGCTTGACAAATCTAAGCTCAGGTGCCGTGATCTTCTTACAGCAGACGTAAGAAGCTAAAGGACCGCATTCATCTGAGAACGCAGAACCACAGGTAGACTTTGAAAACAGGCAAGAGCCAGGGTCTCTCTATCTCTGCTAAGCACACTTAGTGCTGATGTCACAGAGGAATTTGAACTGGAGCTTAGGAAATGAACCGACACTGAACCCCTGCTCAGAAATGCATACTCTTATGTGTGCAAGTAAATTTATATTTCAGCATGAATATTCTGACGTCTGAAAAAAGGAGAAAAATATACTTTCATATTTTTTTTTAAGGTTTTGGTTTAAATCAAGTTTTTTTTAATTATTATTATTAATTTGGCCTATGTGTTACAGAGAAGAGGATTTCTCCCAGTAAATGATCCATATGTGTTGAAACATGTTGCCAAATTAACAAAGGAAGGTCTCGTCTTAAACAATCATGAATTTTAGCCTATAGTTTTTTTTAAATTTCTTTCTATTTTATTATTTGAATTTGTCGGGTTTTTATTGTTGTTTTTTATAGTTTTGTTAGAGCATCGCACTGTTTAACCTCTAGATTGGCAGCTATTTTGTTTTACTTGTTTCTGTATGAAGTGTTCCTAATGGCAAAAAAAAGATTAGGCTACAAATGCGTGCTTTTTATTAGAAAGATAAAATAAAGATTTCATCAATCTTAAGCTCTTTTTTTTTTTTTTCGAAAGAAATAAAGTAGAGTTATCTTGTTCTAGATTGTGAACCACAGATTAGTCGTAATCCAAACTCATTTAGAAACAGCCCTTTGGCTTAACACTGGTAGAAAGCAGTGAAGCATATGCTAACCTTAGCAGCTAACAGTTAACAAGTTGTGCTATTCTCACAGCAATTATAAATATTTGGTAAATAGATTTAGATCTATAAATATAGATTTATATCTATAAATCTATACAGTGCCCCCATAGTCGTCTCTCTCTAATATTAGTGGAACTGAGGGAGGACTCAAGAGCTGCTTGCTTATTTATTTCAATGTGAGTCTTAAATACCGATGCAGAGAACCAAGGTTGAATTTCTCCTCTTTAAGTCCAGGCCTCAATATGAAAATATACATTCATCTTCAACTTGACGAGAAACACTATGGAATTTCATATCCCTAAATCGAAATCTTGTTACACTACTAAATAATGAAAATCATTGTCAATGTCTTTTCTTTTGTGATTGTGTTAAGACTGCTTATGTTCCAAAGCAGCAAGCTTCCTAAACCAACTCTTTTTTTTTTAGATTTAAGCACATTCTCAATTTCTACAACCAGTGTGGGTAGAATAAATCTGTACTCCATTTGATTTTTGATTTCATGAATGTGTATTGGCAAGCCTGAATTAACCTAATATTATGTCCAGGTTAAATTCACCTCAAATTTTATGTCCTAGTACATAAAATCTTCCAAGTGAACCTTATTGTATGCCCTCATTCTAAAGCTTATTGGTGTGTTTAAGCCTGAGTGCTTAAATACTGGCTGGTGTGTACGTGGGTGGGTGGGTGGTTGGCTTTTGCTCCACTGAGACCGTGGGTTGCGTTGTGTGAGATGTAACTCAAGTGCATAAGAAGGCAGGAGGTGGTAGAGAGAGATAATCCGCTGAAATGACAACCTGCATAAAGAATTATGCACAGCTCTCACAAGGCCCTTCACTTGTGAAAGACGCTGCCGGGAGAGGCTTGCTGCTCAAGACCTGAATGTTTTCAAGGTAGTGGGCTTGAATTTTCAATTCGGATCTAATCAAGCCTAATCTGTTGGGTGGCTGTGAGGGAAGAGTGCAGAGAGGAGAAGGAGCCGTGTGCAGTCAGTCTGAAATGTTGCTAAGTAACAGAGATGGCAGACAAGATGGGGAAATGAATGTGATATAGTGCACTGCAAATCCTTGCTTCTCACACGATTTCTTATTTTTCTCCTCTTTTCCCTCCTCCCGACCACCTCTCCCTCCCTCTTTTCCCCTCTCCCTCACTCCTATAGGTCACCCTGCAACACACTGTGAGATCTGCAAAGCATAAAGGCGCCACTGACAGAGCAACAACCAGGCTGAAGGACAGACGCACTGGATATCAACAACGATGGATTATGCCAACATCTCCGTGATAAAGTCCCACTGACTTCGCCACTGCCACTCATGTGAGCGTGAAGGTGGGCCTTCTGGGATCCTGTAGCAGTTAAAGGCATACTACAATGCCTTGGAGGCTTGCCTGCACCAGATTCCCTCCAGCCATGGTGGCTGTTTCACCACACTAAGCCAACTACAGAGAGGGATCACATACAGCCGGTGCACCTTTAATTAAGCCTTTATACTCACTCTGCAAATCACAACCTCTTTTTGGTTTCTAACAAGTGCGTGCAACTGCCAGCCAGATGACTTGGACAGCTATCATTTACCAATAGCATTGCTGAGCTATAAGAAGGGATCTGAGTATTGAACATGACTCATGGGGAGGAGCCTGGCCCTGAGACACACAAGGATTCAGCTGTTTTAACTTATCTGGAAGGTTTACTGATGCATCCAGTGGTGGCCGGGCCTGGGGCCACGGCAGGTGGGAGATCCGAGGCTTCCAACAGCAATCAGGAGCAGGACAATAAAGTGGGTGGGCCTTTACCACAACCAAACCATGACCCAATGGTACCCAAGGCTGGAACCAATGGGCCCAAGCTAGGTTCTTCACAACACCTAAAGAAGGCCCGGTTGCTGCGCTCTGGAGCATGGAATGATCCAGGGAACCAGAGAATGAGTTCACCTCCAGTAGAGCTGAATGGCCAAGTGGGAACCTTGCAAAATGGTGCCCTGGAGGGATCTCCCCATGCTGGAGAGAGTACCCTGTTGGCGTCTTTGCTTCAGTCATTCAGCTCAAGGCTTCAGAGTGTAGCAATGTCTCAGCACTCTAATAAGCCCACTGTTGAGTGTTCTTCTCCATCCAAGGCACCAGCTTCAGATAAAGAGCCACTACCTGTTTACGGCACAGCCTCCAGTCGCCTTAAAGGCCTCATGAGGAAGAGCAAACTTCAGAACCACAACAACACCCCTTACAGCCGCCGGGGCCACAGTCAGGACAGGCCACCAGAGTCTCCCAGGTCGGCACACAGCGCCACACCTCCTGCAGCTCCCACAGCGACCGACTCTGTGTCCTGTGCAGAACGTTTGAAGGCCGTGGCCAACATGGTTAAAATCCGTTCTAGTCCTGCACCCTCACCCAAGCCCAGCGTAGCTTGCAGTCAACTCGCCCTTCTGCTGTCCAGTGAAGCTCATCTCCAGCAATACTCCAGAGAGCATGCCCTCAAAGCTCAGCTCTCAGGAAGATCTGCCAGTGAAAGACTGGCTGCCATGGCAAACCAGCAGCATGGTCAGGACAAAAGGCCACCAAGTGTGGGGGGGTCTTCAGACACATTAAGCTCCTTATCGACTCAAAACGGAATGACAACAGCCACAATAACAACGACACTCCCTCGAACGGCTGCTACCAATCCTCAGAGCCCCTCGCTGCAGAGAGGCCACAGTCAAAACTCTCCACCCACTCCCCCACATGCTTCAAGCCTGCCTACCAGGGAGAAGCGAGGCTTTGACACACGTCCAACCCGCCCACCCCAAACGTGCAGCAGCTTGCTCCTGCTGCTGCTGAACAACCACAACAACCAGAAGCAACTGACCAAGAATGGGCACCTGGAGGACATCAGTGGACTTTTGCCACCAAGTGGCTCCTCTTCAGTCACATCAGACAGTGAGTGCTCTGTCCATGAGAGGATCAACACCAAGGACAGCAGTGATGCTGAGAGCTCCTACTCCAGTTGTTCTCCCATTGACCTCTCGATGAGAGGCCGCAGCAGTTTACAGGACACAGGGTCCAAAAGTACACCCCCTTCCTCCTCCTCCAGCTCCATGTTCTCTTCTACCACTGCGTTCTCCTCGCCCCCAGTAACAATATCTCCTCAAGCTCCTACCCAGCCTCCCACTACATCTTTTTCTCCTTCCTCTATGGCTGTTTCTTCTGTTTCATATCCAATTTCGTCATCTTCCTCCTCCTTTTCTACTTCTTCCTTGGACAAATTGACAGAATCCTTACTAAACAAATGGAAGCCAGAGCCATCTAGATCAACTGTGTCCAAGAACAAAGAGCCTGAAATGAACCCAGACCTAAAATCCCACCCCAAGGTCACACTCATGCAACTTCTTCTTGAGCGCAGAAATAATGAGATGGCTAATAAGAGCACAGGTAGACAAGATTCGCCCCTTGATATAACTATGGCCAACATGTCACGAAATCAACAAAAGGGGTCAGTTACTTGGGAAGATGGTCCAACAAAGAGCCCAATTGAAAGGCCTGCAGGCCCGTCCCAGTCCGTCTACTCACTTAGTCATGACACAGGTGCTGCACTGTCCCCATATTCATACCCCTCTCCCCATGTCCAGTCCAGTCCACTTGATTTGTGTAAGTCTAAGACCTTCCCTGCTGACAAAGCGTCAGAGCCTGCCTTCAGTGCCAGTAAACTGTTACAAAATCTGGCGCAGTGTGGCACAACTTCCCCACCCCCACCTGTCTCCTCTGGAAAAGGGGCGAGCCAGGAACTCAATGACAGCAGGCCCCATGCTCTGTTGGAAAGACTCAATACTCCTGTCAACAGGACAACCCCTACCCCGCTGTCTGATGGAGCTTCAGGCAGTAGCACACCTTTCAGTCGTAAGGAACCTTCCCCGCCTTCCTCACAAATTGAGAACCTTCTAGAGAGACGTACTGTGCTGCAGCTACTTCTGGGCACCGGTTCAACTGGTGCTACAGCCGGCCGCAAAGAAAGACCCAGTGGAAGTGGTCAAGGGAGTGTTGAAATGGAGGGCGGCTGCTTTGAGAGGAGCCCTACTGCCTCCATCCTCTGTGACAGCTCTAATGGGTCCCCTTTGGATGTAAAAATAAAGTCAGAGCTTACGGAGGATGTAGGGTCATTCCTTACTAAGTCGGAGGACTTAAGCAGCAAAAAGAGACTGAGTTCCTATGGGAAGAATAGCCCGCTCTCCGATTCTCAACAAGACCTAAAGACGGAACCAAGGCCTGCAGAGGTCATAGCGAAATATGGCCTCCTCAGCCAGCTGCTTAAACAACAGACCACTACCTATTACTCCAGTGCTGCAGCAATGCAGCCTGAGCCACAAGCCAGACAAGTCAAAGAAGAGCATAGGGACTATCCAAACCCCAGTCCTAAAAGGAGACGGCTCTGCTCCGAACACACAGACAGATTGAACAGTATCAGCTCTTCAAGAGCAGTGGACAGTGGTAACGCAAACATGTCTGCCTCGTCTACTGTTCATGCAGACCCTGAGCAGCAGAGGAGTCTAAAAGAGGAGGAGCTTCCACCAAGAAGCCCTATGAGTGAAACCCTTACCAGAGAGAGTCGTGGCTTCAACGTGTTGAAACAGCTGCTGCTCTCTGACAACTGTCTGAAAGAACTGTCTCAGCAGCCGCGACAGGGACCCAGTCCCTCTATCCTGCAGACCACTGGCAAAGCCAATGGTAACATTCTCAGTCAGCCTACACAAAATCATAACTTCCTCCACCTGCCTAGCTGGCACACCCATGGTTCCCTCAACTCAGGGCTTCCAAATCATCTAAGACCACTGCCCACCCCTCCTGAAGGCAACAACCCCATCCGCCCAGCCCCATGGATCCGCCAACCGGTTCCATGGTCCGCCACGCAAAAACGAGAGCCCCCTACTTTAATCAAACAGGAGCCTGAGAGCCCCATTCGGTGGAGCAGTCAGGAAAACGATGGCATGGACGAGGGTTGTGAGTCGAACCCGGACTCCCCGCGGCTTTCACGTTCCAACCCGATCCTGTACTACATGTTGCAGAAGGGCAACATCCAGCTGAGGAAAGAGGCGCCGGACCAGGCAGAAGGAGCCCGACCCGTGATCAGAGTCAAAGAGGAGCCAGTCAGTGACATGCACACCTATGAACGCAGCCTGAGCTCCACCCCTCAATCACCAACCCACAATGACAAGCACAGCCATGAGGGCCAGGGGTTGAGCCAGTCGTCCCAGTAAACAGTTGTATCAACTACAAAAACATACAAAGTGGAATCAAGTCCATTGACTCCTTCTTGTTTTCTTTTTTTGTGTACCTTGCCAAATTGGTTTGATGAAAAAAAAAAAACTTTCACTTTTTTTTTGTTTTTGATTTGATTTAAAAAATGTATTGCTGTCTCAATTTTAAATAGCTTCAACGTGGAATGGTTAAAAAAAATATAAAAAAATAAGTGGTCCGTCTTAGCCTAACTGATCCAAAAACGTCTTTTTTTTTTTTTTTTTAGCCCCTACTCATCCACCATTATTTTTGCACTACATTAGTTAATGTAAAGTCCCCGTTTATTAAATTTTGTGTTACACATTTAATTTATCACTAAAGTGTACACACATCAGTTTTTTCTGTGTTCTGGATGTTGCCTCGTATCAAACATTTAGAGAACATTTCAGGCAACATTTATAATTGATGATTTAAAAAAAACAAAAAACGTTAGTGCTCAGCTCAGTGGATAGTTTTTATTTTCTCTATCAGAATACCTGTTAATTTCAGATGGGATTTCAGATAAAGCTATTCCCAGATAGTTACAGTGGTCTAATTAAAACAATGCACACGATAGATTCACACTGCAGTGCCCTCCGCTCCAGGTTGTGCCACTATGAATGCTTTTGTCTTGCTTTTCCTCAGAATTCAGGGCTGTGGGGAAAGAATTCGTCAGTGGAGATTCACTCACTGTGTTCTGCTTTTTCTCTTCTTTTTTTTTTTTTTCTTCTTCTTTTTTTTTCCTGTGCTGAACCTTTAAGGGCGAGATTCGACAGTGCAAATTCAGGGTAATGTGTTTGCAGATTGTGCAGTTCTGAGCAGATGGGTCAACATGAGAGCGTGTGGCGCTTACAGTTGAGCAACGCTGTGTAAACGGGTTTCTGGAGCAACAGTAAAAAAAAAAAGAAAAGGCTGCTTTGTCTGAGTGACTTATCTTGCCATCCTGGTAAAAAAAAAAAAAGAAAGAAAAAAAGAAAGAGAGAGAGATCCACATACAAAGAAGTTTGAGTGTGATGCACATGGCGCTTTTCTTTTCATGCAATATAAAAGACTACCTGGAGTGTGCACTATCGAAACTGAGCCCTCGGTGTCCTTTTTTTTTTTTAAAGTATAATTTAACAGCATGTAATGGGGGGGGGGAAAATACTGTCAGTATTGTTATCTTTTCTGAATTTGGTAGTTTGTGATTTTTCTTTGTCATAATTTCTTAAACGTCGTGCTCTGCATCACATGTTTTATTTCGGTGGCAATCTCTCTTACTCATAACACGTCAAAAAGAATTGCATGTTGATGAAGAGAAGACCACAGGTACTCCATTTGTTTTCAGAGCAGCTGGATGCGCCCGCCCGCCCTCTAATCACCGAGACTCCTTTTGTCTTAAAGGGTATCTGGTATCTGGCTTCTTTATTTTTCAATCGTACTGTAATCTTTCCGGTTGAGTTCACTCTGCTTTGTTCATTTAGTCTTGTGGTCTTTTTAACACATATACTTCTGACATACGTCTTCAATTATTACTACGTTTTCACGATGGTTAAATAAATTGTGTAAATAGTACTTTCAGTATGGAAGATGACTATTTTGTAATGTTTAAAAAAAAGAAAAAAAAAAAAGATATTGCCCTAGTTTTTAATGCCCTGAAATGTAAATACTGATTATATGCGTACAAGTGTACATACGAAGGCAGAGGATACTATGCCCATCTTTTTATTTTATTTCTTCTTTTTTTTTTTTTGGTTGGTTGGTTTGTTCTTTGCATGTGTCTCTATGTGGTAAATGATAATCTATCCTGCGCTGTGTTGTGTAATAATGTCTGACTCTCCTCACTGCTGCCTGTTGCATGCAGACGCATGGGAACTACCTGTGTATCCCTACTGGTGATGGGGGAAAATGTCAAGTCTTAAAATAGGTCTTCTTCTTTTTTTCTGTTTTTCTTTTCTTTTTTCCTAAATCAAAGAGGAAAAAGGTCGGCTTTTATGAGCAGCCCCTTAACAACAGCAGACTGTTGAACAAGCTGAAGGGTGAGTGGGAGGGGAGAGGGAGGTGTGAAAAATAAATGTGGATGGAATATTTTTGTGATTTTTATTTTTTTCCTTCTTTCCTGTTACTGGTTAACAAAAGCTCTGTGAATGAGCATGGGGCTCTAGTGGGGGATTGACGTACAATCATAGATCTGCATTGTGCATCTAAGAAATACATTTGTAGCAGCAAATATATCTATATATATAAATATATATATAAAATGATGGGTTTTTTTTTTTCTTTTTCATGTGAAGATCTGAAATGATATTTCATTTTTTTTATGTTTTCATTTTTGGTGTTCATTTGCACTGATATCTTCAAAAATAAAGTACTAAAATGCATGACCTGTTATGAATGGGTTTCCTGTTTTTCCACTTTTGCTCTCTTCCAAGTTCTTTTCTGAAACATTTGGTAAAGCTTTAGCACAAATATGAAATCACCGCCGTTTTTATTTTGCGGAGAAAATAATAAAACTCAGAGAGAATTGCTTGATGCGGACATGATTTGGTACTGGGATAACTGGAACGAGCACCAGAGAGTGTGTGCTGGCATTACAAGCAGAACTATGGTTTATAACTGTTTGTTGGAGTATCTAACAGTCAGTTAAAACTGAAAATGAGCATCTCCATGAATTAATCAGCTTTAGCGACATTTGAGTGAGTTTGTTAGACATCACATAATGCCTTTGCCTGATTATGGGTGAATGGGCACCTTATGTAGTTGCACTAAAAATGGATCTGGTCTGAGATTCTAACTGTATGCTAACCTTGAGTAAATATAACGCTCTCACTGGCATTTTAGCGTTTCCTACAAATATTTGAAACAAATTTGCATATAATTATGTAGCATTTTTAGAAACGAAAAGCATAACAATTGTTAATGCAGTGAAAAGAAAATAATTTTGATGTCATAACATTGTAAAGTATACAGACTTTATACAGTATACATGCTTTTCTACTCTGTACTTTATCAAGTAAGGCAGTCTGTCAGGCTGTCTGCTCCTGTAGCCAGACCGCAGTCAGAATCGCCTCTCCGAGCTAAATTAGGGTTGCACTGACTGCAGTTTTCTCGAAACGCGAAACCATAGGAATTGTACGATGGAAGTTTCCCTCAACTCCCAATGTTCACTCTAAAAGTCCTAACTACCCACAGATTCAGTCATCTACGTAAACAACTGCTGGTATTACATCTCCATCAAACACTTCCTTCCTAGTTCTTTGAGCAACTGGACCTTCTGCCTTAGTATCAACATACCTCAAAAGACTACACTATAATATATAATCAGTTAGAGCTGGACAGAAGTCTGTTTAGACTATGTTTTGTATTTGCAGCCATTTTTGATCCTTCCTTTTTAGCATCAAGTCTGCACAGATGGGATTTGGCATAAGTTTGTTGTTTTGCCCTTTAAACTGTTATTGCACCATTAAATACACAGAGTATTACTGAATAACTGCCAGATACTGAACGTTGTTTTGAAGAAAGAGCCAGAGACATTAACTCACTGTACATTTTGAAGACTTATAACTTCATTTCTTCTGTTTTTTTTTTTGTTTTTGTTTTCTTTTGGGGGGGGGGGTTCGCTGTAACTCATGTAGAAACAAATTGGTGAAACCCTCCTGCTCCCCCTTATATTCAACCTTTTACTTTTGAATTCTACGGCATGAGCCCTCTGTTAATATTGCTTAAAAATCATGTTTAAAGTGAAGCCAAAGTAGCAGAATCGAGTACAAAACAAGGCGACCTGGGGGTCTACGTTACCAATAAGGGTCCTCACAAAGATGGGAAAATAAAATGGCCTTCATGTGAGTAAGCAGCTAAACGACGGAGTGAGATAACTGTCAAAAAGATGCGTGCGAAATTAGGCGCACATCTTTTTGAGAGTTACTCCACAGAACGTCCATGTTGGTCCAGGCTGCGTCAATCCACTTGATCAGTTGCGACTCATCAATCGTCTCCAGTTCCGCTGAGAGTGGAGTAAACGCTTTCATTTTGTGACAGTTCTGCCACTTCCGCAAAGCTTTTTCTTTTTTACAGGTCTTGCAGTGTTTTGGAAATGATCACTGGCAACTCAGCCGAGCGAACTCACACGTTGACACCTGACAACTTCCTCAGTGATTCAGACGTTGTTCAGCTGAGAGGACAGAAATAACCGTCACAGTTTATTTGTGAGGGTGTAGAAAATGAACACCTGTTAAACTGGTGTTGAATTTCACGCATGTTACTGTTTAAGTTGGAGACGTTGTGAAAAGTTGAAAGATTTTTTTTCCCACCTTGCTGAGGATTAGCCATATTAGCCTGTAAAAGGAGCCTTAATGGAGTAAAATGTGTTGGAAGGATACGGTACATCTTTTTGGCAGTTATCTTACTCCGTAGTTGTTCAGCTGAGGAAAACAGCTGCAAACATTTGGGACAGTGTAGATGCCTGACATCCACTAATACGGCTTTTTTAAAGTTTGTAAAATCAGCTGATCGGGTGACGTCATTAACTGTCCACCACTGATTTTTTCCACTTTGTCCATTATTATGACAGTTGTTAAAAATCTTAACTTATTGTGTTGTGACAGCTGTTGTGGCTACAGGCGCGGAGGCTAATGCCGATAACAACACGTACTACCGCACTTTTAAAAAAATATCCAAACATTTACTTTCAACTGGAAGCTCATTTGCATATCAGACGTGTTTTTGTGAAGTTAAACCATAAATGGTGACTCCTCATCATTCTTTCAATTGTTGATTCTATTTTTTTTTTTAAAGCCAGAATATTTGGTTATTTTATTTTTTTCATTATTTTTATTTCGCTGTGGGTTGTATAGGTGCCTGCGTGTGTGGGGGTGTGTGTGGTTTTACTCCTCCATCGAATTTCAATAAACCAAAGCAACCATTAGGGAAATTGAGCACCGCCATCAAAGACTGGCCTCATATTAAAAGTTATTATTATTTTTAAAAGGACATCAAAGCCAAACAGCACTTCCTGTAATCAAACACCGCCCTATTAAAGTGAAGTGAGAGGATGTCCTGTATTTGCCCCCCGTTACCCCCCCAAAAAAACGTCTCGTTCTCCTGAGCTGGCTGCTGAGTCTCAACAAAAGCAGGAAAGACTCGGGCCGGTGGGAGGACGCAGAAAAGGTCACCAGATGTGCTCCGAGTGTCCAAGGATGTGTCTGACCCTGATGGAGAGGATCTTTTATTACCACTCTGTAACGTCACTGTGCCAGCGTTTACAGAAGGGCCCGAGTCTGACGACTCCGCGTGTCATTCTGTGGAGAAGCAGCTTTAACGTGAGGCTTTCTAAAGGTGAAGATGAGTTCATAGCCCGACTTCCCCTCTACACTGGCTTTGAACGCCAAGTCCAGCGAGCAAAACAGACGTCTTTTTGTCTTGCAGTGCACTTTTGAAACCGCAGCGCAGTTCCTCTGCGCTGACTTCCCCTTCTCTCTTTTTTTTTTTATTTTTTATTTAATCCTCCCCATGACTGGCTGCGCTCTCTCTCTCTCTTTAAACTCTCGGTAACCTTTCCCCCTCCGTGAACTTCTCCATTCCAAGATTCTTATCACGGCTGAACCGCCGCTAACCTCTCGATTTCCTCCCGATTGCCGAAGCGGCGGCGAACATAAAGGAGGGGAGGCGTGGGGGTTTAAGCGGAGGTCAAGGTGTAAAACTTGACAATCGGCCGTTTGTCTTTGATTTCCTGACCTCAGCGGGAGGCCGAGAGGATGTGAAGCACCCCGACCGTGTTTAGGCCAAGGATTTCGGAAGTCCCCACAACAGACCCTCCGTCGTCACGAGGGCCCCCAAAAAACTATTTCCTGACATTACAGTCGCTCTTTCTCTCGACAAACAACTTAATGGCAGCACTTAGCATGCGCAGCCGAGGGCTTATCTACGTGGGAACGCGCGGGGCCCTTCCGTACGCCAGGCATGTCTGTCGATTAGTCGTTAGTGATGGACTCTCCCAGCAGGTGCTCAGTTTATTCACATGGAGACCATATGAAGCCCGCCTTGCGTTGTCATGGCAATCTGTGCTGGAAAACAAAGCTGGCAGATGTTTGATTGCTGTCCCCTCTCCTCCAAAGGGTTTGAACTCTGAACGCGACCTCAGACGTTATGCAAACACACACACACACTCCTGCGCGCACGCGCACACTTAAAGTCCTGTGATTTAATTAGCATTTTATGGGCCTTGTGAGCCCATTTGGAGTAATAAAGGAAGAATACATGGATGCATTCCTTTCATCCCAACATACTTCATCTGGCAAGAACGCAATGCCTGCTGCCGATGCTGGATGGGAGCTGAAGAGAGCAGACGACGACAACAACGAGGAGGCTGGAGCGAGACACCTGGGGGAAGTCGTGCACCGTGAAAACAGGTCAGCACGGTTTATTTTCCCAACCTGGCGCCTGGTTCTCCCCGCCGGGGCCCCGGGCTTTTGAAGATGTACCTCTTTGTGAAGTCTTTTCCTCAACCCAAGGGGTCGCGGCCTCTTGGCCCGCCTCCCCGGCCCCTGACCCGACTCGTTTGGTTTCCCGGGGACACGTGATCGACTGTTTGCCTGCAGCTGTACCAACCTGCTCACTCCCGATCTTTCTTTCAGGCATCACAACCCCTCCCCCCCTCCAATTCACAGCTGATTAATTATCTGATTAACCAACTCAAAGTGCTGTGTAATTGTAAACTGGCAGGCAAATATAAAGTTTTTAACGTATTTTGCAATAGAGATCCAAAAAGTGTGGTTCGCATTTGTATTCAGCTCTTTACTTGGATACCCTTAGATGAAATCCACTGCTGCAAATCAACTTGCATGCAATTCAATCAGAGCATAAATGCAGCTGTTTTATTTTTGACCGTAGAGGATTTTGTCAGAGAACATTAGTGAGGGAAAAATCATCATGATGACCAAGGAACACAGCAGACGGGTCAGGGTTTAAAGCAGAGTTAGGTTAGATAACCATATCCCAGGCTTTGAACATCTTTTAACACCAAATATCTACAAACCCACTAGGACACGGATAAGCTCCTAAACTGCCATGCCGTGCAAGGAGAGCATTAATCAGAGAAGGAGCCAAGAGGTAACAAGGTAAGTAAAGGTCATGTTCTTTTCAAAACGTGGCCTTTACGGCATAATGGCAAGAAGAAGAAAGCCATGAGAAGTTCACTTTGGTGTTTGCAACTAGCCATGCAGAGGGACAGAGCGAGCATGTGGTGGACTGGCTAGATGAGATCATAACATGTTGTTGAACGTCGCCCTAATCATGCCAGCCCCCATGGCGGAACACGGAGGTGGCGGCGTCATGCCGTGTGCTGTTATTCATCAGTAACGGGGGAAATAGCTTAGCGTTGCTCAGGAAGATGGATGGAGGTGGATCTTAGGAGGGAGAAAAAAAATCTGCTAGAGGCTGCAGAAGACTTGTACATGGGAGATTTAGGGCCAGAAAATGAAAAAAGAATAATAATTACAGGGATAAAGTTGAAATAATACGATGTATTACAAAAATAGACTTTATTTTCGAAGTACTCTGACTATATTCTCTGTCCTCTTGAGACTATATTTTTGTAAATTTTACTTTTTTAGATTTTTGTTTATTAGTATGGTTCTAACACTCCGTTGTAGACGTAAAACCTGGACGAGGTTCACTTTCCAGCAAGTCAGCAACCATAAACAAGGACAACAGGAAGTAGCGTGCTCATGTGTTGGCATGGCGCCGTCCTAAATTCAGTTGGGAATCTGTGGCTTTGTACAGCAATAATTTCAAACACTGAACATTTCAGTCTCGACATCTGAAAATCTGGCAATGAAAAACTCCAAAAGGTTTGTAGTAACTACAAACTTATTAAATCTACTTATTAAATCCAGTGTGCTAAAGACAAACGAACACCGCTCTTTTCTGTTCTTCATTAGTAAAAAAAAAAAAACTATCCATGTATAGTTTTGCTTTCACTTCAAAATACTACTTTGTGTTGGTCCTATATGCCGAATCCTATAAGCTACGCTGAAGTTTGTTGTTATAACATGACAAAATGTGGAGGGGGGAGGTGAAAGCTCTAGGGACATGAATACTTCTGCAAGTCACTCTGAGAACGTCATGGCGACGCTTCCTAGCTGATGTCCATGTGAAAGCATGCAAACAGGCCCAATGTAATATTCATGATGAGTGAGAGTCCCTGAGGTCTGCCACGCAGGCTGTCAGCTCCAGGGATTTTGGCTGCCACTGAAAGGACGTGGAAGATATTTGCCATGTCAGATAAGCACGAGGGTAAATGTTTTACAAACTGGTTGGGGGAGGAAACCAGCAATGACAGTCTCCTGTCCTCCAGTGTCCATTATCTCCTCTAGGGTCCTTTTCCTTGCAGGTCTTGCTTACGTACCCAAAAACATTTCAGTTGGCAAAGACGGACGTCTCGCTGCTTCCTGTGGACAAGGGTAATTTCAATTTTCTAATTTTTTAAAAAGTAAAGACAGCACAAAAATCGACTTTAATGCAAACCACCTGCAGCCCCCCAAAAATACCCCAATGTCAACGTCAGGGAAAATGCATTTACCACCGGTTTCCTGTAAACCGTGACACACTGGTTGAACTGCTGGGTCACGAACCTCTCATGTAAACATTTCTCGAAATCCCCGGTAGACCGAGAAAGGGCAGTTCAGTGTCAACCAGTCTGGTCTAGACCAGATTGAGACGTGAACCTTGCGCTGCATTTCGAATACATCAAGCCTAACGTAGCCAAGCTAGAGGATCCGCTCACGGCTTCCACCTAGTGCAAACTTAAACGGGTCACATTCTGCTCTCCGTCAGGCGCACAGCAGAACTCCTGTTTCACTCTTGTTTTTGTTTTCTAGTGCTCGATAGACGCGCTGCAGTTCCAAATTGTATTTATTTCTTCATCTTTTTGACCAGAAAAGGGTTTGTGTGTTTGTTGGACAAAGTTATGCTATGTGACGCACATGTTTGGGGAAATTGTTTGCTGAACTTATCGTCCAAGCATGAGAATGAGTCGGTGTTGATAGACTTTCTTGTAGAAACCTGTGAGGAAAAACGAAATGGTAAAGATTTTATAGAAAGGACACAAAGCGCTCACCTCTCGGGTCATTTGCTGCCTTCCTGTGTCTTCAGTCTCTTTTCTCCTCATTTCCTGTCTATTCACTGATCAATAAAGTCCACTAGTGCCTAAAAAGCTTTAAAAAAAAGTAAAAAGAAAAGAGGAAAAAGAATACAAAAAAAAAAGCCTACTAAAATCTTCCAAAAATAATGATTCTGTCAGGATGCCCTACATAGAGAAAGACAAGGTTTAACTGCTTCATTCCTTACACTGTCACAAAATCAATGCACACATTGCACTATGAGGTTGAAAACACAGAGAAGGGAAAACCTGCAATCATGATTGTTTAGTGTTGGTTATTATTATTATTTTTCCTTAATTGCAAATCCTGTCATGTTGCGACGCCTGCTGCGTGTTTGCATTTTCTGTATCGTATATTAACATCTCGCCAAAGCATTACAAGCCGCATCTTTTTGGAATATTGGAGCCGTCTTTCCGTGTGACCCTGTCATTTCCTGCGGAACGCATTCTTATCTGACAGGTCTGGAGACCTGGACCTCATATTTGGTCTTGTTCTTCAGGCTGAAGGCAAAAAGCTCCCAGCTTCCTCGTCGCTTTTTGTACTTTTGTGCTTTAGGACAAAGAAATATCCTGTGAGGAAAAAGAAAAAAATGGGCAAAAAATGAAAATACTTGGGCCTTGGTGCAGAGAGAAAAAAAAATAATAAAAACTTGAATATGACTGATGTATTGATAGTGACATTTCGCTGTTGCAGCAATTATTATAATCCACTGTGTTTTGAGTTCCTGTTAACCTCGTGTTAGTTTTCATTGAAATTATGTGGAAACGGCTGTTACCGGTGAAAAAAAACAAAGAAAGAAAAGCTGACCTCTTTGTGACGCTGCTGTTTAAATTTAGGAGATGATGTCATCGTGTTTTGTAAGTTGACAGTTTGACCAAAACCCAGACATGAACTTGGATTGAGAACTCTGAAGATTTTAATGAAGTGGTCAGAAGAAAACGTACGGGGCTTCAACGAGGAAAACGGGAACTCGTTTTCCTCGTTGAAGGAAAACGAGTTCCCGTTTTCCTTGTTGAAAACGAGTATGAGCCCAGCATACTTGTATGAGCCCAACAAGTATGCTGGGCTCATACTTGTGAGCCCAGCATACAAGTATGCTGGGCAGAGAGTGGACACTGTATCCAGGTGAGCTTAATTAGAGGAACATGTAACAGCTGTGGAGGGGAACAAACGTGGAGGGAAGGAGAATAATCAAACACAAACCGAGAGAAGATAGACTAACTCTGACCTGACAGAAATCAATCCAAACGCACAAAGATCAGAACACAAGAACAAACTAAGAAACCAAACACTGAGGAACAAACAGATACGGCAACACATTTCCAGCAACAGTAAATATACAGCGAGAGATGGCAAGAGTGAATATGGCAAGAACTTTTGACAATAATAATGAACTCAGAAGTGATCGAAACCCAAACACCCAGAGACGATTAAACAGACGCGTGCCAGGATGTCGTCGTCTATTAAATACAAACAGTCAAACCGTTTCAAATTTAGAAGTTTGGGTACATTTCCTCAACATTTGGTAGAGTTGTCTTTCAAAGTGTGCGACTTGGGTTGGACGTTTTGGGCAGCCTTCCGTAAGCTCCTCACAATAGGCTGATTTAATTTTTGCCTTTGTCTCATGACGCAGGTCAGGTTTGTAGGTTAGCTTAGTCACACACACCTTTTCTACGGGATCCACGGCTCCAACTGCTTTTGAACTGAACTGAACTGAATTTGTGATGGTCGCTCCAAAACACTGACTTAGTTGTCCTTTAGAAAACTGCGTAACTAATTTGGTGGTCTGCTTGGGATCCTTGCCCATTGTAAAGCTTTAACCAGGCCGCCATCTTGAGGCGTTGCTTCAGTATTTGCACATAATATGGTTTTCCTAAAGATGTTGTTGCTTATGTGAAGTGCACCAGTCCCTCGCACAGCAAAACACAATCACAATATGATGCTACAAAACCAGTACTACACAGTTACGATGGTCTTTATGGGCAAACACTTAAGTTGTAGTTTCGTCACCCCAGATGACACATCTCCACAAACTAAAGTATTTGTTCCTGTGTTCATCTGAAAAACTGCAATTTCACTGCAAATACACAAAATCCTACCAAGTATTTTTAGTCTAGTTTCTAGTGCAAATATCTTGGTGCACTTGAAATAAGACAGACTAACTTGCAAGCAATTTTTTTAGCAAGAAATGGAGACTTATTTTAAGTAAATAATTTTATATTATTGGTGAAAACGTACTGGTTTCATTGGCAGAAAAAAATAACTTAAAACATGGGGGAAAATGTCTTGTTGAAAGTGAAGTAATCTGCCAGTGGAACTATGATTTTTTTCATCAATATTAAGGAATTATTTACTTAAAACAGGTTCCTTGATCTGGCTAAAAAGCTACTTTTAAGTTAGTTTTGTCTTATTTCAAGGGCACTAACATATTTGGACTAGAAACTAGACTAAAAATACTTTGTAAGATTTTGAGTTTTTGCAGTGTTGTCTTTTTACGTTGCTTTTGGAGTATTTACTTCTTCCTTGCCGAGTGAGCTTTCGGTCTGTATCCATAAAGGAGTCATGTTATTGCGGATTATAATAATAATAATAATAATAATAATAATAATAATAATAATAATAATAATAATGATGATGATTTTTGTTTACAGGCGTAGTGATCTGTGAACTTAAAGTAAGTGATTAAAAAAGTCTCACATATTCTTGCACTTCACGAAGCAAAAGGAAAGAGTTGCTTAACCTCTCCTGTCAAAGAATAGAAAATGTTTAGTTTAGTTTAAAGTTGGAAAAAAAAGTTTGCAGATGTTTTTTTTGTCATTTGCTTAAAACGCAATGAAATTAAGGACTGCATATCGTCCTCGGCCTGATCCGGTCATTTGTCCTCCTGTTTTATTCTGCTGCAGGATTCCTAGGAGCTGGTACGTATCCAAAGCATGCATTAGCTGAAATGAAGGAATATTCAAACTGCAACTAATGTCAGAGCAGAAAAACAAACCCCATTAATGCATCCGTGAGTGAAAGTAATTCTTTTGCTGTTGCAATAGAAATGGCAACATAATATTTCACCGTCTTGATCAGTGTGAGAGGGAAGGCTTGAGATGTCGCAGCTTTGCCAGTGGCACAAGTCAATAACCCGAGGCACTTTGTCATAGAGCTGTTGGATTGTACAGTCAAATAAAATGAAATGCTTGTGGAAGGGGAAAGAAACAGTAGGAGCTACATTTAGTGCTTTCTTCATTTGTTTATGTCTTTAAGGAAGAAATGGATGCTGGGCACAGCAATAGACAGGACTGGACCGGATTTGTCCTCTGGAAAGAATATATGAAAAACTGATGAACAAAAATTCTAATATATTCCTGAAAACCTTGAGATATATTTGTAGGAAAGGTGAGATAAAATACCAACTTCAACTAATAATTTTTTTTTAAATATCTTCATCAATATCTTCATCAATATTAAGGAATGTGGTAGGTAAATTTTTTATCTTCCCTGTCATGTCATGAACTTTAAATATTCAACATGCTAACTGGAGCTTGTAGATTCTGATTTGTCCCTGTAGGGGTTTTTTGTCTTGTTTTATATTTTTTGTCACTCTGAAATGTTTCAGATAAAGAAAAAGAGATTTCAGTAACAAAGTAAACTGAGTAAACAGAAATAATTATTTTTTTTGAAGGGAGAAAGCTCTCTAAACCAACCTGTTTAGAGCAATTACTTTTTGTGTTAAAAAGAAATTGCTCTCTAAACCTAGAACTGTTTGAGTCACTATGGGCAGAAATAACTACTATTAAACCTGCAGTATGATATTTACATTAAAATATGTTTTTTCCATATTTATTAAAACTCTGTTTATGTTGTGACAATATGTTATGAGACAGATAATCTGTGGAAAAATCAAACCCGCAGTGCTGTTATTGTTGTCTCCAAAAATGCATCGCGCCCAGTCAAAGACAACCAATCAGAAACCAGAGGAGGGTCTTAGCGTTGCCAAGAATCCTCGTGTAAGTGCTGCTGAATGTTCTTAACAAAACTGTTTGTCTGCCACCATCGGTGGACATGCTAACTAGTCTTAGCATTTCTGGTTGGCTAGGGTGTGGTAAACCAGCTTTAGCCTAGCAGAGAGCAATGGAGACATTAGAGTGATTGACAGCGATAAGACCCTCCCCCTGGCTCTGATTGGGTGTTTCTAACAAAGTGGTGTATTTCTGTGGTTAGTACTCTCGGAGCACTTGGAGAAAACAGAGCAGTTAAATTTTTTTCACAGATTATCTGGATTGCATTATACTGTCATGACGTAATGATAATTTTAACAAATATGTAAAAAAAAACAAGGAGCAAACCCATTTCTTTTTAACACAACTATATTCATGCATGTTTTTCTCTCTTCTCATAACCTAACAAAATGGCCATTTACTGTCTATATCATCAGAAGCCATTAACAATGAGATGCGGCAGCATTTATGTGGCATTATTGAGTCAGGCAGAAAGAGAGTGGGTTTTAAACGTCCTGGTGTGGGTGAAGCTATCATCTTCACAGCCCTCAGGCTAACTTTCAGCATCCAGCTTGATCCTCAACAAACTAGTGTTCCCTCGTCGCATCGCTTCCCGTCTGCTCAGGCTGTTGTCTGTCTGTCTGTCTGCGCCGGCTGATCCACCGTGTGGCTTCCTGACAGATTTTCTCTCGCCAACACATCAACCTCTTGCTCTAAGGTTGCCCTTGTGTGTGTGGTGCGTCTCCTCGGGCGGTGAGGAGGATCTCAGGAACCTGTAGTGAGTAGTTGGAGCTCATTTACTTTCTCGCCGTAAAAATATTGACTGTGCCACGAAGCTAAAAAATTAAAAATAACACGACTTTTGTGATTAGGAATATTCAGTTCATCTGAGTGCAGTCCAGCCCTGTTGCTCCACAGGAGAATATTGCCATCTGCTGACAAAAGAGCGCAACAGCAGGTACCGACTTCAATGAGACAATGTTTCCACTTTTCTTCTCAGAAGTGTTTTTTTTTTAAGTCTATTTTTAAGCCTAGCAGAGAGCAAGGGAGACATGAGAGTGATTGACAGCGATAAGACCCTCCCCCTGGCTCCAATTGGGTGTTTCTAAAAAAAGTGGTGTATTTCTAGTAAAAGTGAACTAAATCCTGTTTTGTATTTCAGACCTCCACTGCTGTTGCCTGTTTTTTTTTATTTCTGAATATCATTAATATTTATTATTTGCACTACTTCTCAGACCCAGTTCGCATCAGAAAAGGCTTCTGACTGTGTCACTGTTAGATATTGCAACAAGGATTTCTGAACATCTGAGGAGTGACCCAGTTCAGCGCTAGAAACTGGGTGTCTTTCATCTTGAAGAATGTTTTCTCTGTTTGAATAAGAAGGGCAGGGCTGGGAGAACTGTACATTAGCTGGTGTTATTTCCACAAAGTTAGTTCAGTGAATGAAACCGAAGACTAAATTGCTGTTAATGTGAACGCTTATGTGTGGAAAAACGTCTACCGTATGGGAAGTTGTTTACAATTTCAGTACATAGCGATGTTTCCAACATCCTGGGATGAGACTTTAATCAGTCAGTCGTCAATTGATTATGAAACAAAGCACCTTGCAACAAAATATTTATGTCCATTTAACCTTTTAACATTTTGTCTCTTTAAAGCCACAGACTCCTACATTTTATTTTGCAATCCTGCATAAAGTAGAAAATCATTGTGAAGTGGAAGGAAAAGGATTTATGGTTTTCTGATCTTTTCTTCTTTTTTTTTTTTGCACACCAAAATCTGAAAGGTGTGGCGTGTGTTTCCCACTGAGCCCTACTGAGTGACTGCCGCCTTTCCTTTGGGGCGTGTCGCCGCCGGGTTTGCAAGTCCAAACAAGAATTTGTGCCCGTTCTTATTTGCAAAATAACTCCAGCCCAGTCAAATAGTCTGAACATGATTCTCAGTGGTATTTAGGTATGAACTTTGACTGGACCATTCTAACACATGATTATGTTTAGATCTAAATCATTCCATTTATGCTCAGGCTGTATATTTTGTGTCGTTCTCCTGCTGGAAGGCGAACCTCCACCCCCTGTCTCGAGTCTTTTTCAGCCTCTAACATGTTTTCTACCAATGCTACCCCGAGTTTAGCTCCATCCACCCCTTTTTTTCCACCAACTCTGACCAGATTCCTTGCTCCTGTCAAATGAAAGGATCTCCAGATGAGGCTTGGGATTCATTCCACTTCAGTCTGTGCTCAACATGCCTCGGTGCAATTCAAAGTGGTTTGCTTCAAGCTACACCTGACCAAATGTATCTCATATTAGTCCCGTCTGCGTTAAGTGTAAGACTTCTCCTTGTTCTCGTTCCATATTTATTGGACTTCTCCTTCCCCATCTGAGTTTTGGTTGTCGGTATTCCAAACGTCACAATTTCCTAGCTGTCCAATTGAACTCAATCCTTTTAACAGCTGTTTTTGACATTTCCCTAGACTCAAATTTGCCCAGATCAAAGCCGGACATTTTGGCTTTCGCCTCTTTCTTGGCTCGTCGTGTGATTCTGATTAAATGTAGGGACCCCCTCCTCGCCCTTCCATTCCTTCTGGATTAGAGATATTATAGCGTGATGCTTACATCTGGAGAAAATCTGGCTCACTAATAGGGGGAGTTATAGCCAAATTCATAAACTGTTGAGACCTTTTATGATTATCTTTTAGAATCCAAGAATTACTTTTTTTTCTGAGTAACACTCCCTTTTTGTTACCAAGTTCAGTGAGTGGGGAGAGAGGGAGACGGTGAGCTTTACTTCTATTTAAGCATTTTTGAGTGTCCTACGAAACACTAAACAAGCTGTATTCTGTATTTTCCAGACACATATGGCCATTTTATGGCACAATCAAGCAACTATGTTACCTTCAGTTGTTATAAAATGCTGCATATGTCAAATATGACTTAAAAGAAATTTGACTTTCTAATTTAACACCTTGAAATTGGGCGTCTCTCTTTAAAAATATTGCTCTTTTTGAGACTCCGCCTTCAGGAAGTCATCACAACATTGCTCCTCTTTTAACCGTGTGGAAACATTTTTTTTTTACTGGTATTGCGCTGAGAAGTAGCTAGCATAATGTGCGCAATCCCACCAGCTGTTTGCTAATTGCTGCTGGGCAAGGCGCTCTGTGAGGCTCCCAAACTCCTCCTAGGAGGAGCTGCACCTCAAAGGCGGTGCTAGGGTCACCCAAGCATTTTGCATAGCTGAATGGTTACCAAGGGAGATTAAAGGACTTCTAAAACATGCACAAAATAATCAAGGCTACGCTGCAGGTATGCTTATGATGAGGGAATAACATAACCACCAGATTCCCTTGTCTTATCTCCTCTGGGCTGGAGTTCACCACAAACATTCTTACAATTTTCTCTCTTTTACTGTCATTTCCCAGTTCTATGATAGTGATTGACAACCAAAATTCACCACCATCTATTTACACAGTACCTACCCACCACCTCTTGGTCACCTCTGTTTCCTTCACCAATATAGCCATTGCAATCTGTTTCCATACAACTCTCTCCCCTCTGATGACGCCATATTGCGCCTCATCCAGTTTGCGCGGGATATCATCTTTCTCGTCTAAATGATACCCAACTTGTGGTGCAACATTCAGCGATACACCTCCGACTTCCAGCTTCAATATAATGACTCTGTCCGAAACTCTTGTCAAGTCCAAAACACAGAGTCTTTACAAACTGCTCCTTCATGATTATGCCGACAGTGGCTCAGTTTCCACCAGCACTCTGTTGGCCAGCGGCATCAGAGGCCGTCGTCATCACCCGGGCCCTGACCGAGTCGGTACGGCAGTCATTTTGGTGATCTGCATATTTGTTTCAGCTCAAGTTTTACATCAGATGCCCTTCCTGACAACCCTCACCAGTTTCTCATAGCTTGACTCCGAGAAGACTCGCTTCCCCCTCAGGCGTGCTGTATGAATATTGTAAGACAAGAAAAGGAGCAACGCTAATTACGTCTAGAGCGCATCTAAGAGGTCAAATGAAAACTGTCACGCTAAAGAAAATGGAAATGGGATTTGGGTAGGGTTGGCACCCATCCCGTAAAATATGGAATCGTCCCGTATTGAGCCGATACGGGACGCGATTTGACACGCCTATCATACACATAAAACACAAAAGGTGACAATGACCAAAATAAAACGCAGGATGATGTGACTGACTACAGGTGCGCTGGATCCAGAACAGCAGGCACATCCTCCAGGTAAATGCAGCCTCTTGGCACCCTCTAGTGGATGATGAGGGAAACAGCAGACAATCAGAAAACCCCCACAAAACAAAACAAACAAACAAACAAAAAGAAAACAGTTCCCAACACCCTCAATCATCTCCTGAGGCTGATATGGTACAGAACATTTTGCTATGATTAAGTTTCTTACTGTGCTTTAAGTAGACTATATTGGTTTGGTTATTTGCTTATTTAATGTATAATAATATCAGCCAAAATAATATAAGTGGTCATTTAAATAACAAATCATACTACTAGATTAACAGTAAATAATATTTCCTACTTTAAAAGGTTTGTTAGGGCTTTCTGTATATTTTGTCTTAAAATGCTGATATATTTTATGAATTCAGTGTTCAGTGGTAATTTAATGCATTATTAATGCACCACATCCAGACCTGCAGCCCAGGGGCAGTTCTAGATGGGGGCCAATGTGGTACCGAAGAAATTTTATTAAATGAATGTCTTATGTTAATACTCAGTGGTGGATTTATTTAACCTTCACAATTTTACTTTAACAATGAATTAAAAATTATAGTGCTGCACTTTGAGCTGCAGTGTGGAGATAGGATCACACTTTCCATCTGCCAGGGATCTGCAACCTGTATCTTTGGAGACACATGTGGCTCTTTGGCTCACTTGATATATCAAATGATGAAATATTGCTCTGTTTTTTTTTTTTTTTGTTTTGTTTTCATTCTTTTTTAAGTGTTATCATGAACAAAACAGTGATTACCCTGGCCCTTGTGGTAAATTTGGTCTAGAACCAGCCTCCAAGCCTAACTCCTTATTTCTCTAAATATTTTAGCAATATTCTTTACAGTACCCGATTGTTCATATAACTTTTATACTTTTGGCTGTCTTAGGATACATTGAATATTAAATCAGGTGTTATGATCAGTTACTCAGTACTTGAGTAGTTTACCAAATACTTTTTACACTTGTTTAATTAAAGGTGTTTAAGGTACACGCTGATTAGAGCACAATTTTGGGGTACTCTAAACAGAAACTCTGCATGAACAATTGCTCTATGGATCACTTTTTCAAAACAACAAACACTGCCATAAAATAATGTCTATCACTGCAGAGGACAGTGGACGTCCCACCCCATGAGAGTAGGGCGAGACGCCGTGGTGGGCGTCCCTTATTTTGATTTCTGAAATATGGCAACCCTGGATTTGGGTGATATTACCTCTGTTATGCTGAAGCGCCTCTCTTACTTCAAGATAAGGAATTAAGAGAATAAACATTTAAATGTTGACAACAAAACCAAGAACAAAGGTGGAGATTATCAGTTACAACACTTTTCATTTCACCATTGTTTTTTTTGTTTTTTGTTTTTTTTTTACTGGAAAAATGTCCCTCCAGCTAAGTTATCAGAAATCTTGTTGACATCTCAGACCAACAGAGACTTTGTCCTCTGTATTTTCAGGATTATAAGAAATAAGAGGTGCAAGGTTTAGTTTCAGCTATGTTCGACAACTCGGAATAATTTCACAAAATGAAATGCTCAGAAACCTTTAAATCAGGTCTGTAGACTTTACTGCCAGTGTTTTTATTTTATTTTAAAAGATTAAAAAAATTAATTCCATCCAAAGATGGTGGACGGAATGTTTTCTGAAAAAAAAAAAAACTATTGTGTTAAATGTATATTTATACAACGACATTGAAACAACAGATCATCTCTTTTTGTATTGTGTGCAAACTGGTACATTTTGGAGAAATTTTCAGGACTGGATCCCTACATCATCCCTTAAAAAGAGAGGATGTAATATTTGGAACCACCCACAGAGACAGAAGAACTGACCTCATTCTTAACAACATGCTGATCTTTGCTACATTCTTCATCCACTCCTGTAAATGGGGAAATAGAAAACCTTTTCAGCCATTAAAAACCTTCTAATGGACAACCACTTCAGAATTTTAAAACTGATTAAAAACAAGCAAGGTATAAAGCTCTTGGACGCCTATAATAATCTGAATTTATTTGAGAACTAATGTCCCTTTGTCTTTTGTTTGCTTCTGTTTGTTTTTGTTGTTCTGCTATCCCTCTGTTTGATGTCTGACAAATTTTATTTATTTTTATTTTACTTTTTTTTTTATTGTTGTCTTATAATTATATGTGTGCCTTAAGCCTGTAAGACTTGATTCATCATGTATGTACATGCCACATGATTTTGTACAATTGTTCAAAGTGTTTAATAAAAAAAAAAGTATATTTATCTAGCTAATATCAACGACAGAAAAATTATAATATGTATCAGGTCCTGCCTGCCCTGGCTAATGGTAATGACGTATTTGCGGTTAAGGCAGACATGAAGAATCGATCCCTGCTCTCTCGCGAGCGTAGAGCGATGTTGTCATGCCTGCTGACGAGCTGCGCTAGTCACTCTGCCATGGCGGCCGTAATGTCGCTGGTTAAGGAGGGGACATCGTAGCGTCTTGTTTGAATTCGCTTTTTAGGTTGACGGGTACCGCGCGTGTTTCGTTGCTCTTGGTTTGAATTTAACAGCATTTATCTCCGAAGCGGCCATGACCGTGGAGCAGAATGTCCTCCAGCAGCATTCTCAGAAGGTAAGCCTGTTGGGGAAGATAATTTAACGCTTAGCTAACTTTAGCCTAACTGCATCGCTGCATAGTTTTATGACTCAACAACCAACAGGAGTCCGCAAGTCAGCGTCTTGGTTAGTTAGATTGGCATTTAATTGCGGATTAATGAGTTTTTTGGCAACCAATTTAAAGAAAACAGTTTAGAACTGTTCAGTAATTCCTCTTTAGTAAGGCCCAATGCTACGCAGCTGACCAATATTATGCTAGCTGTTTGTTAGCTATAGCTAACGGGACCGTGTTATGACACATTTGAGCCAAGTCCGTCTTTGTGAAAGCTGGCTGTTGTTCAAAGTGTCATTTATAAAACAATAAATACATTTATGTCGAAATAGAGTAAACTCATATACCGTTTGTTTTTTTCTAAAAAGCAACCCCAGTGGCAGTTTGGGTTTTATTACTGGTATTTTTCCTCGTCGTCTTGTTAAATACGTGTTTTAATTCAACCAACGGGCGTTGTGCTGGAGAATTTTTGGGTGGGCTTCCTTAATCTGTGGTATTTATATGTGCAGTGCTGCATAAATAGCAACGCTGCGTCTACGAGTGCGAATGTTTCCTTGGTTACTCATCACATAGCTGATGTCTTTGTTTACAAAGCGTGGCCAACGGCGAAGGCGGCATACAGCCGAGCCCTGATGCGATTGAGTAGTCAGATAGCGAGCCAAGCGTGTGATGGTTCATTGCCAGTAAGGCAGATTATTATGTTACATCCCACCGTGCTCTCATTTTACCGAGGTGCTTTTAGAGTCCACTCCGTTGCTTTAGATCCGTGTTTTCACGGGATTTAGCGTGGCCACCGTGCGCAGCTCCGGTTGGCGAAACACCGGTTTTTACGTTTTGTCGCTCCAGTTATGTGCAGTGATGTTACATAATTACGGTTTAATGTCCTGCTTCTTGACACACTTCCTGTGAATCTGACGTGGCTTGGGGGTAAAATAACCACGGAAGCTTCCACCAATGACTCAAACCTAAAAGTAGCACCGTAACACAAACCGCCCTGACCTTCACAGGGCCTGCAGCTTCAACTTGAGTAACAATAATGGCATTTAAAACGCACCTTTTTTTTTAGTGGTTGGTGTTTGTAAACAGTGCAGACCACTCCTCCTAACCCTGATTTGAAATATTAGCAACTATTATTATTATTATTCAACGCATTTAAGAAAAAATCTGCTCAGTGTTTGTATACTCCGTCCAAAGAGTTTTTGGAAGTGTCGGGTGTGGTGCCATTATTCATGTGATGACCTGTCATAGGAATTCCTGTCAGGTTGTTTTGTTTTCTTATGGTATGGAGACTGTAACCCTCTGCTGAGCCCCAGAGTTGCTCTGGTGCCAAAGGTGTTTCACTGAGATTCATGTGTGTGTATGCGTGTGTGTGCATGTCTGAGTCACTGCTGTTGTAGATGGCATGGCCTAAAACTGTCTCAGGCTGAGCCCATGCCATACCTCATTGATCAGGAAGACACCATCCATGCCATCCAGACCTGCAACCATCAGTCTTTCTGACGCTGACTGAGTTACATTGTCATGTCAGCCTCCGGCAACGGGGTGAATGCTCTTCCATTATAAACAGATACTGAGAATGTGTGGAGAGTCAGACCCGTTCCTGTTAGATTTCTTTAAGTAAACTAGTTTGAAACTCAGATCTTCTCCTCACACTTCATTTGACTTAGTTATTTCAAGAACAAATGGCGACAAGAGTCACCTTTGCTGTGTGTCCTTCCAGTTGTACCGTCTGTGTAAACAAGCAGATTTTCCCAACCCAACAACTGGAGACTTGGATCTACGATCCACAGCTGTGACTCACAAATGTTTTCTCCTGGGGTTGTTGTACTAGTTAATTTATTCTTTATTTATTGAAAAAATAATCCAGATAATTTTTATTAAAAATATATATATATATATATATATATATATAAATAAATAAAGGCACCAGTCGTTCAGCTGGACATCAGTATTGGCTAATTCTTAATCAGCCCTGATTAGAGATTAGCAGGTTTAATTATGTTTTTTTCTGTTTGCTTCACACATCAGAACTAGGGGTGGGATTTTAACATGTTAATTTTGATTAATTACATAGATGTTAAGATGTTTAAAATTTTAATGCAATTAATAATTTATTTATTTATTTATTTATTTTTTTTTTTTTTTACATACAAAAGTCCTGAGTCGGAACCTTTGCATTCGTGTGTTTCTGGTACACCTGTAAATCTGAAACGCAAGCGACATCCACAAAAACACATTCCTCTTTAACAGCTTGCTAATGTGGTGGGATGCTGTAAAAGACCACTGTGCTAAAAAGGAGTTAGCCTATCAGCAAAGCTATTCAGGCCCAAAATAGCATCTCAATACTAAACATGTTGCTGCAGCACTTTGCACCAATCTGATGGTTGAATAAGCCAGATAGCATAATTGTTGTTGAGCTCATGCATCCATTTATTCAACAAATTTTCACAAAAAACTGTTGTTTTTTTTATTGAAAATGTTCTATTTTCTTGATGTAGTTTTCTTTAAAAATGCGATTATTAAGTTAAACACCTTTTGTTTTGTTATAAATCAGCACAACAACAACAACACATTTTCACTTGCTAGACATTTGCTGTGCCGTTGTTGTTGTCTTGTCCACTCCAAAACTTATGAACTTACACTTTTCATGCTAATGCTATATTTAGCCAGTTAGTCTCACAGCAGCAGATGCTCAAACTGGACACTAATGACATCGATCAAAATGTTTAACGATGTCGTGATTGCTGTAATTTCCAATGTTATTGTTGCCAATGGATTTTCTAATATTTGTGGCTCTAGTCCAGGTTGCATGTTGCCTTCATGAAACAGAAATGATTAAATATTCATTTTACTAGTCAGATCTTCATTAAACAAACTCTAGATATCTTCTGACCAGGCAAGTTTATGACTCTAGCATAATTCCCAAATGGCACATAAAAATAAAGAAAGGAGATTTGTAAATAGAAAACATCTAAAAACAAGAAATGCCTGAAAAGAACAATAAAAACATAATAGAATCTCATGCAGACACATTGAAAGAGAAGTGCTGTAACTGATCTAACTGTTTAAATCAGATCTGGATCATTGCGTTGTTATTTACCATTTTACCAATTTTACCAACACTCGACAGTCCTCTGTCAGCCTTCCTTTTTTGTGCCTGTTGCTCTTTTTTTCCCAGCTGAAGATTTTCTAATACCTTTTTGTGAATTTCTTCTACTGAGGTAACGCTGTGATGCAGACCTGCATTGCAGAAGCAGCAGCCATGCAGAGTTTTCCACTTTCCACCTGTCGAATAAAAGTTTCATTAACTTAGTGTGAGTGCTGCTGTGTGACATCACATTATTTCTCCAGGCACTATGTTTTTTTTCTTTTATTTTAATTACCTTTTTTGTTGTAACTGTTGCAGATTCATAAGAGCACCTTTGAAAAGCTTCTGTACAACAATGCTATTGATGTCAGTCTCACCCTAAAAGCCATTATTTCCAGTAATTTGTGGCCTTAGTAAATAATTCAGTCTGCAAATTATTTGTTTTTATCTTTGTGTTGTTGCAGTAAAGGTCTGCTTATTCATTATATTTAGTGGAATTAGTCCAAGCATGGGCTATTTAGCTTACAGACTACACCTTGTTAGAAATCAAAACAGTATGGTGTTTTTCTTATTGATGACAGTTATGAATAAGATTTTTAATATAGTTCAATTCCCAGATTCATTTGGACGAGTTCATGTTCTCTTTATTGTGAACCTCATGGTTTGAATGGGATTCACAGCAGCCTCTGGGATGTTTTATGCAACTGCAGAATAACACGAGAGCTTTAAGGACTTGAATGTCATGGCAGGCAAATTAAACAACAAAAATATGACATTGTAGACCGTCTATAACTTTGAACATTCTAATGAAACATAGTAATGATACAAAACGTCTGAGAGTTCCACCTGCCTTTATTCCATTAAAGGTTTTCTGACTAAAAATAAAATTCTACATGATTTTCTTAATTTTAGAAAGTTAAGAAATTTTGGGAAATTTAAAATTAATAAAGCAAATCAGCCACTGGCCAGTGTTTCCATCAGTGATCTGAAGTATCACATTAGATAAAGTTGACAGAAACTGAAAAATTCAAAGTACCATCCCCGGTGTGCCAAAAAAGTTTTCTACGCTCACTTGACATGGCTTTTGGCTTTTCCAAGAAAACAGTTAATGTGCTAATGGAGAGATAAAAACACATCTGTGTTTCACAAATGTTCTGATGTAGCAAACTTTCCAATCAACTGATGGGTCTGTGCCTTAATAGAGGTACAAAATGCAGAGAAATTTCTAAGTCCAAACCTCCAACTTGTCTGCTCCCATTACTCAGTTGCAGCGTTTTGCGATGAAGGCTTGTCTGTCACAGCTTCTAATCAGAAACAACACAACGTCAACTTTTTGTCGCGGCAAGGAATTACAGTCAGGTACCGTTGAACACAAGATGTAAGGACGGAATGACTTTTGTTCATCCTGAAATCACAGACTAGAAGTGCTCATTGCTGCCAGCTTGCATTTTGCTGTCATTTTGTTACAGTGTGCTGACTTCCTTTGGTCTCTCTTTGTTTTCCATTTGTAAAGAGAATAATCGAACTCAACTGAGCTTCGCCTGGAGCTGCATTTTTAGCATGTTTCTGTGTCTCTCTCAACAGCACCAGCAGACGCTACTAAACCAGCTGAGAGAGGTCACAGGCACCACAGACATTCAGCTGCTTCAGCAGGCCCTGCAGGTACGGCTCAAAGCAAAGGCCACCTCTCTTGAGAAATCTGTTTCTTTCCTCCCCCGTTTGTATAAAACTGGGGTTACCATTTCCCCCTATTTATAGTTTACTGCTAAAACGACACACATCCCTCTTAAGTCAAAGTCTCATGCAGTTTGTATTTGATTCAACATAGAAAGTGTAAAATATGTCTTTAACTTCTCCTGCTCTGTTAACGTGCTGTTTTTTTGTTTGTTTTCACTGCAGGTGAGCAATGGAGACGTGGCTGAGGCCGTGGCGTATTTAACAGAGAAGAACTCAAAGGTTCCTCAGCAAGATGAGACTACCTACTACCAGACTTCCCAGGTGGCCAGCGACAGATATATCAGCGTTGGCAGCCAGGCAGACACAAGTAAGCAGATTACCTCAGAGTGGGATGACACAAAGATGATTCTAATAGCAATATGTGCAAACGTTTTGCGGAACATGAAATTTCTGTTGATGCCTTTTGTTGTTGCTGCTGCAGATGTAATAGACCTGACGGGGGACGATAAAGATGACCTACAGAGGGCGATTGCCCTCAGTCTGGAGGAGTCCAGCAGGGCGTTTAGGGAGACGGGCATCACTGATGAGGAGCAGGCCATCAGCAGGTGAGCTCAGGACAAAGACAGTGGAGATGCATCGATCCGATACTGATATCTGTATCGGTCCAGATATCGGGGGGGGGGGATCTAGATTTTTCTATTCAGTCTAACTCTATTCTTTGTGCTCTGAGCGATGTCATGCTTTATTTGTTTTACACCATATGTAAAATTCCTAATTGCACTCTGAACTATTTGCTTTGGTTTATTTTTTACACGTTTGACCAAAGCAATCAACCTATTGTTTGTCAGTTTGTTTTTTATTTATTTGGGCTGTTTATGCTACTAACAGAACTAATTGAACGAATGAAAGTTATGTTGTTTTTACATGCTTACAAGCTTGTGAAACTATTGGTGTATTTAAGTGTGTTGTACTGGTGCAGAATCATAAAATAAATTTATAAATCAGGACATTTTAAAAAAAGTTTGCGTTTATTTGTGTCGGATCGGTATAGGCTGATACTAAACCTCAGATATCTGTATAGGTATCGGAAGTGAGAAAAGTGGATCGGTGCATCTCCAAAAGATAATTATTAACAGTCATACTTAGTTTGCTGTAGTAGACTGATTTGATTACAGTGCGTATTTTAAGTGTTGGGACGCTGACCTCTCTTCAGTTCGGCTACCGTTTTGGTGGAAGTCAGAAAATTAGAACAAGTTCACTGACACTGTTTATATCTGCAGGGTTTAAAAGAATATTAGTGGATTTTAACTGTCTACCCTTTAGCAGAAAACTGCTTAGTTTTGTTTTTTCCACCCTCCAAACATGTGCATTACTATGAGGTTTACATTAGTTAATGCTGCAGGCTGTATCAGTTCACATCATAAGACTTTTGTTGCTTTAACCACCAGTTTGTGAATGTGATCAATAACTGCATTTCCAGTGACCTCATATTTGCGCAATGGAATTATGAAAAAAAGTTGCTCAACGCGGACATGGCAATTTAAAAAAAGTTTAAATTTTTGGATAGGTTTTTTGACTTGGTTGGTTGAACATAGACATGTGGCTGAAACCTGCTAGCCTGCAATTACTAAATAGAGCAGCAATCATAAGATCTACCAAGCTCGCTTCATTCATTGTTTACATCCAATTTCGCCGCTTCCCACTTCCGACACATCCAGTGTTAATTTCTTATTATATGTGACATTTGTTCAGACTAAAGTCGCTTTTAAAAACATCCAAACGTCCTGACATATGTGGCCTTGATACGATTGTAAAAGAAAAATCCGATCTTTAGTGTGAAAGTCGGATAAAGGTTAAATTTGGGCTAAAATGTCAACACTGCCGTTTGCAGGTCTTGTGATTGTTGTTTAAAAATTATCCTAAATTGGTTAATCGGATGGATTGATGTAATCTGCATGATTGTTGATGGGTGGAGACAACTACAACAAATTAAACAACTGTCTGAAGAGTAGACTGTTGATGTTATATCCCATTGAAAGGAACAATTTCAGTTTTGAGTTGTTTTTAATTTTAAGAAATTTGCTAAAACAAGGACCCGTCTGACTAGATGTTAGTCTTAACTTCAAACTCACAGTAATACATCATCTTTTTGCGTCAGGTACGTCTGTTGATAACATCATAGAACTTCACTCCAAAAATTCAGACTTTCCCTTTGATTTTAGCAGATAAACTGTACAAACAGTTATGAAAAGCTCTTTTGTGTCAAAGTCAAAAACGTATTTTAATATTCCCTGGTTTCTGTTCTTGTAGGGTTTTGGAGGCCAGCATAGCAGAGAACAAGGCAAGTCTAAAGCGTACCCACACAGAAGTATGGAGCGACTCGCCCAACCCACATGACAGAAAGAGGATAGACAGCTGCCCAGTGGGTCTGAAGAACGTCGGCAATACCTGCTGGTTCAGTGCTGTCATACAGGTAAACGCGTAAAATATTGGTCCAAACTAGAGTTGCACAAAAAAGAATGGTATCGTGTGGATGATACCATCCACACAATAATGTTTGATGAGCATTACATTCTAACTGGGAGGAATTTAAATGATTTTTCAGCCTGTACCACCGTCAAATTACGAAGCTCCTCCTTGGAGCTGCAGCAGTTCCCAAGCTACCAAGGTTCCGCCTCACAGAGTTCCACTGTACCGCAAATCCCCCACTCAGCTCCATCAGACTAGCCATCAGCAATTAGCAAACACCTGGTGGAACTGTTCATCTGCTGAGCTCATTATAGGAGCTACTTTTCAGCACAACGGTAGTAAAAGCTTTGTTAAAGGGTTAATGGAAAAGTAATGTTGCTATGACTTCCTGAAAATGGAGTTTCAGAAAGAGCTGGAGTTTTTAAAGAAGCAGAGGCCCAATTTCAAGGTGGTAAATTATAGTCAAATTTGTTTTTAGTTCCAATTTGATACAGTATATGTAACATTTTATGTGAGATAGTTACATGATTGTGCTGTAAAATAATACTTGTGTGCGGAAAACACATAATACTGCCCCTTTAATAAGTATTATGACAATATTAAAATGCATTCATGCCAGTGATGTATGCTGAAAATGTTTTGTCAGGGCATTACATTTGCTAACATGGTTTCCCCTTTTATCAAACTTGCTTTCAAATTCAGAAGTTATTTAATAACTCTTCAGTCTTGGAATCTTTCAGACTGAAAATGAAGTGAAACTCTAATTACTAGAATCATGTCAGCTGTTATAATGTTAGAAATCCAGGGAAGTTTAATCACATCTCATGTGCTGCTGGACTTGGTGGTAAAATGTGATCTGAGCTGAAATATGCCAAATGAACACTGGATACACCATCACATGATACTTGGCTTTTGCCTGTAATGTTTTCCATACGGCTAAGAAGACAGCACTGCTTTGGCCTGCTCACTTTGAAGTAAACAACTTTTTTTTTTCCTGGTGGGAGAAAAACTCCCAACCTTCCAAAGACAAGTATTCCTTTGCCTTAAAGACACAACACTGTAATTTCACTAATTTATCAGATTAGATTAGATCAATGCTTTCATGTGTCAGTGTTCAAGGTTTCTGACTCTTCTGTGCTTTCTGTGAGTAAAATAACTAATTCAACTCCAGTTATCTTACTATTTGTAAGATCCAACTAAAACTGGTGTCAAACTCATTTTCATTTCATGCTACATCAAGATCATGCGTGTCCTCAAAGAGCAGGTTGTGGCAAAATGTATTGATAAAACTACCAATGAACAAACTGCTAAAATATTACAGCTGTCTCTGCGTTCGATAATTATTTCATAAAATGAAATTTTTAACGACTTTTCACTTTGATGTCATTTGGCACAATGCAAATAAAAACTGATTTGATTTGATTTGACTGATATAATAATATTTAAGTGCATTTTGAAGTTCTTTTTATGTGTCGCTCTGGAGTCTTGAGGGCCAGATAAATGGTTATGGTGTGCCACAGTTGGCCCACGGGCCTTGAGTTTGGAACATGTGCTTTAAAATAATCAAAGTGTAATAACAAGCAGTAGAAGTTAAATCAAAGTTAATAATAATAACAAAAAAAATCAATATAAGTAACATTTGCCTTCTCAGCTTGCACACATTTCAGTAGAACTTTTAAATGACCTGAACAGGAAAAACTTTTAATTTGAAAAACAGGAAGGTTCTAACACAAACACGGCAAAAGTGAAACGAAACTTAACAAGAGAATATTCATTTGTTAGAGCTGAGGTCTGTGGCTTATTTACTGTTGAAGTCATATGGACTCTGTTAAATGTTACCAAGACAACCAGTCAATTTAATACACAATGGTAACCCCACAGACATGAACTCCTGCAGCGCACTTATTCGACTTCTGATCAGCTAATCAAAGCCACAATTCAACGTCCTAAAATAAATCAGTAGCAGCGTTTTTCCAGCTTTCCTCCACCACGATTCAACCTACAATAATTAGCTGCGGCACAATATCTGACGCAGCAGAGAGAAAATCGATATAAATGTTTTTAAGCAGCTTCTTCCTTCCATCTAATTACATATCAATATTTTAGCTGCACTGTTTAGTATACTGTTTTAGAACACTGTCGGATGAGTCTCTATAGAAAGATGACGTGTGAATAAATTAAGCGTACAAGTACTTGCTGTGGGGCTTCTCGTATAACTGCAGTAATGCTATAGAAGAAGTTGTGTTTTGTAAGTCACCATAGCAAAAGTGGCAAAAACCTAAGCAAATCCGCAAGACTTTAGACTTGTACTCCTAGACTGAGACTCGACTCACAGACTTCTGCTGCTGCATGTTTTACTGGGAAAGGATTAGCTCGATTAATAGCTAGTGATATTGTGGGATTATGGGACGTTAATGGCTCATAACGATGTGTTCACACTGGCTGTAGCTTCAGAATAATGACCACATGAAAGTCTCTCCAAATATAAGCTATTCATTCTCTCGCTGATCTAAACACATCAAAATAAAAGCACTTCCTCTTTTGTTCTTTCAGAGGTTTAACATTCTCCTTTATTTGCTCTCAACTCTTTTATCTCATTCATCGTGGTGTAATTTGTTCCTAAAATATGAGCATCTCGACTAAAATTATGAACGGAAGTTTTAAATGTATATTTAGAAAACAGTTTCCCAAAATTATTAAAATTACCTCAGCTCATAGTGAGAAGAAAACTTTCCAAACCATAATTAGTGCAATATATAATGGAGTGAACAATATGAAGACAGAATAAACAAGTTTAGCTTAGACATTACAAAGACTGAAAAACACTGATTCATTCAGATATTCAACACAGAGTTTTTTTTTTGTTTTTTTTGTCTTGATTATTTTCTTAGAGTATAAATGCCTATTTACGTTTCTAAGGAGATAAATATTACATATGAGCAATTTTTAAAATATGAATTATTAGATTTTTGGATGGAAAAATTAATGTTAAAAGCTAAGCATTAATAAATATTAAAGAGTTGAAAGATGATTATCTTATGTCCCTGAGGTAATTCACACTTGACGATAAACAGGGCAGGTTTGGAGACCTGGATTGGACGGTTTGGACATTTACAGTGTCCTGGTTTGGACGGGAAAATCCATATGTCAGTCGCTAGAAACTTTACATTCAATTTGGAATAAAAAAAAAAGACTTATAAACATATCTGGAATAAAGTCACTTTGCAGAAGGTCTGTTTTAAGGTGTAGAAGGTATTTTTTACCTGTTTTTGTGTTAAAGCTATTGTTTTTTTCTTTTTTTTTGATGGCATTGCATCCTCAATTGTACAGTTGCTGGTATTTCATGTGCAAGGTTTCTAACATGGCTTCATTTCTTCTTGCTCTCCAGTCTCTGTTCAACTTGCTGGAGTTCCAGAGGCTGGTTCTCAACTACTCGCCACCCGCCAGAGTCCTTGATCTGCCTCGCAACCAGAAGGTGAGTTGAAAGCTGAAGTAACATCTTCTAAGCTTTGTTAGTGCAGCTGCTCTTCACTGGAGCTAGCAGTTGCTGTGGAGACAGGTGGAGATCCACAAATCAGAAGCTGCTGTGTTGGGTTCTGGGGACACCGCTTAGGTCATGTTGGCTGAACGTTTCACATCCTGTATCCATGATAGAACAGCTTTCGGATTAGAGTAAATTACTTTAACCACACACTCAGTGTGACAGCTCTAGAGAGCGGTTCTTTAGGGTCGGCCTGCTGCTGCTGATCTTATCTAATCTGCTATGGGAATGTAATTTGGGGCTGACCCCTCTTCATCTCAACACCCTTCATTCTAATCACTGGTGCTTTACTTGCGTGTGAGATTGCTGGAGGTTGTTAGTATGTTGGATTTACATCAGCAACACCGGCCTCCCCCTCACCCTCACTCCCTCCATTGGAGAAAAATCAGGCTGTTTGGTCCATTTTAAACCGACCACAGTTTGTTTTCTCAGATGATCTGCTTTTTGTGAAATGTAATTTTAGTCTTGTGACTAAAATTCAATTCAGTTTTAGCTGCCTTTTAGTCACCTTTAATTGAGTTTTTCTCGACTGTGTCATCCGGCATTTTAGTCGACTGTAAATTTAAAATCTGTCCCCTCTGTCTTACGAGGGTTAAGAGAGTAGAGAGACATATGCAGTGTGAGAAAGACGCTTCCAAGAGCCACAAACGGACCCAAAAATGTCCCCAGAAAATGCTCACCACTTCTGCTACTACTAGAACTGACACAGACTCTGAAGTCAGGTGCCTATCTCCAGCTAACGTTCCGGGTGAGAGGCGGGGTCACCCTGGACAGGTCTCCAGTCTGTCTCAGGGAAACACAGAGACAGACAGGACAAACAACCATATATACACACACCTAGGGGAGAATTTAGAGAAACCAATTAACCTGACAGTCATGTTTTTGGACTGTGGGAGGAAGCTGGAATACCCGGAGAGAACCCACGCATGCACTTTTTTACTCCGTGCAGAAAGACCGGGCCGGGAATCGAACCCAGGATCTTCTTGCTGCAAGGCAACAGTGTTTTTCATTTCAATTTTCAGTGAATCCTGTCACACCTTTAGTTTGATAGATTTAAGATGTTGATTGATTGATTTATTTTTTCTCTCCTGCTTGTGTTGCAACGACTAGGAGCACAGAAATCTGCCCTTTATGCAAGAGCTGAGGAACCTGTTCTCGCTCATGGTGGGCTCCAAGAGGAAATACGTGGATCCGTCCCGGGCAGTGGAGATCCTCAAAGACGCCTTTAAATCCAGTGAGTCACAGCAGGTAAGCCTCTTTCTGCAACAACCTGCTCACCATAGCAACGTGTTGTCCAGCTGCCAAGTCAGAGATCAGCGTGTTAATGCTGCTCATGTCTTCAGAGGAGCAACAGGTTTTAAGCTTTACTAGAGCCTCGTTTCAGATCAAATATTTTGAATTACCGTGGAAACCAGTGTAGGCATCTTCTTGTAGTGTTTGTGTTGCTTTTTGATTTTCTTGTAAGAAAAGTTTTAGCACACCCTTGAATATTTCCATACTTATCCATATTACAAAAACAAGTTTAGCCTATTTGATTCTGATACCCCTAAATAAAACCCACCAATTGATTTCAGTTTATTTATATGGAACCAATTTGCTTCAAATTCAAAACTACTTTATTGACCATAAAAGGAAATTAAATGATGTTGTAACTTATATTAATTGAAAATTCTTCAGAGTTATTGTACATGGTTCTCTTCAGCTCTGACTGAAGAAATGCTGTTTTTCTATGACAGTCTCATGAAGAGGATGGTCAGGGTTGTCCATAATTTTATTTTTTTAATCTTAAGTGACTTTATAAGACAAAAGGATCTAAATAAGAAACATAAATACATTATCATATCAGCCCAGCTTGTGGATAGCTTCAAATTCACTAACATACTTTCCAGTTTGATCCTATTTTTAAAATGCAATGAGGCCCAGTTTATTATTTCAATTGTTAAAAGAAGTTATCCATCTTACATCAGCCCAGTTTCAAGGAGTAACTTTCCAGAAATCCTTCCCTTCTCTTATTGCCATGTGGTGACAGTGGGAAGGAACAACTTCCTTCAAACGGCGTTAGCAGCAGCTACAAGCTTGTCTGCTCCATGTCTTTGTGCTTCTCTATTGGAGCAAACACACTTAACCTCTTTAATCTACGGACTATTAATCTTCATTTCCTGTGAACTCTTCCACCTTACAGGACTCTTCATCATTGAATTTGACAAACGCGTTAAATGCGCATAACTGTTCATTTTGCTCCTTGCTTGGCCGTTTGTTCTTAGCCAGCACTTTTGCAAAAGCACAGTGAGGTCAGCCTTCTGGCCTCTACTCATCAGTCTCCTCTCTCCCGTGAGTTTTAACCACGTCTGATAGGCACTGACCTGAATTACCGGTTGCTACTGACGACTAAGAGAGAGAGAGAGGCCTCAGGGAATGCAAGTTATCTGTGAGGTTCGCCAGTCTGTGAACTCAGTGTCAAAGACGAGTCGTCTTATTTTGAAAGCTGATGGACGTTGTATAAAGCATAGGGATTGCACTGGTTTGATGGCTATAGGGGTAATACTGAAAATGTTTACCTGTGTTTGTGTGCTGTTTAACAGCAGGATGTAAGCGAGTTCACCCACAAGCTGCTCGACTGGCTGGAGGACGCCTTCCAGATGAAGGCTGAGGAAGACAGGTAACCTGTCTTTGCCGTGGTGACGAATACTTCCTGAACCCTTTCACATGTTGTCACGTTACAACCACAACATTCATTTTATTTTATTAGGATTTTATATGATGGACTTCTGCAAACTTACTCATGCAATAAAATACATTAAAGTTTGAGGATATAAAGTGACAAACCCACAATTTGCTGTCTCTTCTGACTCCAAACACAAACCTCAGTGTAATATGTAATTACTGTAATTGCTTAGAGTTAGATTCCTTTTTGCTATTGTAAGAAGATTCAGTTGCTTTTCACTAACAGAACTACTTCACAATGCAGTGCTTGATATTTAAATGTGAACAGTAAGCAGCAGAGGTGCGCTGGTAAATCGACCACAATTTTCTTAATTTTGGGAGATCAGCCAATACTTGGATGTGAATCTGATCTTATCTATGCCAAAGGACTAAAACCACCCAGGTTACGTCTGCCAGGGTTAAAAACAGTCACCTCGCTGTTGCCAACTTGATGAATTTGTCACCTAATTATAGATTTAGACAAAAGGTATCAGTCAAAATCAGTATCGGCCTGAAAACTGCAACCTGTGCACCCCTAGCGAACATTTTCTTCCCCCAGCAATTCAGGTTTTGAAGATCTAATTTTTATTCAAACTGTCCCATTCATTGCACACGTGTGCTTTCTTTTCACCACTAACTTATTGCCGAATGTTTGAAATTTACCCCGTTTTTCACCTCTAACAAGCAGATGTGGTTGCGAGGCGATTAAATGAGGAGACGCTTCATGCTGAGGCTTGTATTTTTCTGAAATAAATATTTCTTTTACAGCGTGGGAGAGAAGCCAAAGAACCCGATGGTGGAGCTTTTCTATGGCCGCTTCCTCGCTGTGGGTGTGTTAGAAGGTGAGAGTGAGTTTTTAATTTAAAACATAGTAAAGAATCGGACATAAAGCAAGCTTTGGTGGGGTCTGATGTCAGCATCCACAAAGCAGGCGAGTCCTTGCCCCTAGTAATGAAAGGTGCCCTTGTCTTAATGAGATGAGCTCCATGTAAAACAGCAGAGCAGTTACATTGATCGTGGAAGTCCTTGATGGCTGATTGACATTGTGTTTATTATGCACGACATGCTGGCCCAGAGCCACCAGAAGCTGGGTCTGTGGACTCTGCTGCTCGTAAAATGTCCTTCAGGGCCTCATCTGTATGTCTGCTAGCACGTTCCCTCTTTTTCTGGCTGGACTGTTATCAGTATGTGATACGTGCTTCACAGTATTGATAAAACGACAATATAGACACTGATAATTTTTGCTTTTTAAATTGATCCTAAAAGGATCCATCACAAAACCAGTCCAGTTATGTTCAATGGGAGCTGCTACATCTTACCGCCAGCCTTCAGGAGTACCGGTGGAATCTCAACTTAAATTTCAGACACCAGGTGAAACATATATTAAGAATTTGATCTTTTATTTTTTTTTATAGATAGTGTTTTGAAATATAAGTAAGGTCCCTGAATGATTTCTGCTAGCTTTCGCTTTGTCTTCCAAATTCAAGCTGGATGAAAGAGGAATGAAGCAGATCTGGTGAAATGCATTTATGTAACGAGGGAGGGTGTGGCCAACTCTACATCCAGGTGTTTATAATTATTAGGCAGCTTCTATTCCTCAAGTAAGATGGGCAAAAGAGGAGATGAGATTGACTCAGAAAAGTTCAAAATTCTCTTTAAGAAGTTGCCAGGTTATTGGGTGTAGTCGCAGAATGTCTTATTGAGACATAAGCAGTGTGCTGAGTGAGGAAAAATGCAGATGAACTGCCAAGGATTTAAAGAGAATCAGCTGTGGAGCTACAGGGAACACATCCTCTTCCAGCGCTGCATGATTCCAGAAATGCTAGCATGTTTGGGTGGGATGTTGGAACAAATAATTTTATTTTCTATTATTATTATTATTTTTAGTAATACAGTTGCAGCCAGAAGACATAATCCTTCTGTATATATTTTGAAGAAATTATTAAATGGAGCTGACATATTCTGTCGTTATTGTGGCATTTAGACAACAAAAAAAAATTCAGTATTTCTAACTGAGCTAAAATCATGACTATTAATTCAGTTTATGTCAACTTCTGGTTTCAACTGTACACATTAAACTCTGTTGGAATTAATTAAATTTGTATCCAGATTAGAAAAAAATGTGATCTGCCATTGAAAGGCATTAAAAGTCAGTTGCTTATAACGGGAAAAAATAAATAAAATATTGTCCCTTGTCAGAGGCTAGAGTTTTGGACCAATTATACTAAGAAAGTCTGATAACTTACAATCTGTCTCCTCTGTGTGGAATCCCTCAGGGAAAAAGTTTGAGAACACAGAGATGTTTGGCCAGTACCCCCTGCAGGTGAACGGCTTCAAGGACCTCCATGAATGTCTGGAGGCAGCAATGGTGGAGGGGGAGATCGAGTCCTTGCACTCAGCAGAGAACTCTGCCAGATCTGGTCAGGAGGTAAGAGATGAAACAAGGTGGAAATGATTATTTTCAGAACTGTGCTGAGGGACATAATGGATCATCTTGTAATCCATTATGCTGCAGTTGTAAGTGTCGGTTTAAATCTAGACCAACTGGTTACTGTTGTATTTCTTCTCATGACTTTTTTTTGTTCAGTTGCTGAAACTGAACAACTGAAGCAATTGGTTGGGTTGTCTTCCAAAGCCCTTGCTCTTTTTGTGACACTTGTTCTATTTTGGATTTGCCCTCTGCTTTGACACAGTCTTCACTTCACTATCCCAGAGCAGTTGTGAGCAGCTAATTATCAGGTCAAGGTACAGATGGGTACAGCCCTGTGGAACTGGGTGGAGGGACTGAGGTGGGGGTGAAGTAGAGACGACTCCTTTGACATCATATTGGATCAGACAGTTTCCTGCAAAGCAACATAGAAGTGTAAACCACCAATAGCAAAATGTATCATCCTATGCGATTTAGCGTTAGATAACTGACAGTTTTTAATACAACATTTAGATACAAGTATAAAACATGTGTTAGACTTGTAGTAGAAATTGTAATTGTTTACATAGTTAAGATAAAAACAACTATTTATGAGAGAAGCTGCATTAGTCGTTGAAATACAAGACAGAATTTAAAAAAACAGGGTACTACCATGCTGGACCAGTAGGAGGCGATAACACCCCAATTTAAAGGATTCATATTAAGGCCCAATTTCAAGGAATCAGATACAACTATTTATTGATATATACATCATTTTCCTAATTACTGAAGGTAATGTAGTAATAGTTTAGTTTTGTAGCAGAATGTGCCTGGAAAATGCATAATTTCTTCCCTTAATGGTGAGGGCGTCATCACTGCTTTACAAACTGAGTTACTACAACCTGACAAGTGTTTGGTTTGCTGTGCTGATGGAGTCCAGCAATAGCTTAAGGGCCACTTCTGTCATATTTATAATATCCAAATATCCAACAATGAGACAGGTTGTGAAGCTTGAAAGCCTCCACCTTCACATCAGGGCTAATTCCACTTTAGAACGACACAGCAAATGGGCAACAATCACAAGACAGACTTCACTTTCAAAGGAAACATTGTTGTAGTTTTATATTGTGATCTATTGTTACAATCCTATTTTTTCCCTACTGTAAACTAGCAGGAGAAGAGAGAGCAGCTTTCACTGATTTGCAAAATGTCACAGTAAACCAAAGCTTCAATTCAGCAGGTTTGGTTTAAATCAAACTGCAGAATGCACTGCAACACCGGCGATCATTTTGATCAATGCCAAACATCCAAACCTGATGGAAAAGTATAACCCCCTCATTATTTTTGAAATAATTTGCCACTTACTTTTTATAACTACAGTATGTTGATGTTTAGTGCACAACAATCAGTTGTGTTGCTTTAAAGAGTAATTGAAGACTGTTTGCACTCAGTAACAAGGGAAAATGTGTCTATTTTTAAAAAATAATTCTGGTATTTCTTACCATCTCTTTACAAAATCACACTATTCCTTCCTGAGAGTAAAGACACGTAGACATATGCAAGTTGTCTTTTATTTTTTACTTTTATTTCTCCTTCAGTGTGCAGCAGCAAAGCGAAATCACCTTAATGTGAAATTTTCTTTCAGCACTGGTTCACGGAGCTCCCTCCCGTGTTGACCTTTGAACTGTCGAGATTTGAGTTCAATCAGGCGTTAGGACGACCTGAGAAGATCCACAACAAGCTGGAGTTTCCCTCCATGCTCTACATGGACAGGTGATGGTGAAATGTTAATATTTATCATTACGAAACTGTTTGCTGACATGAAGTGTAATTGTAAATAAATCCCTTTCTGTACTTCAGATACATGGACAGAAATAGGGAAATAACCAGAATCAAGAGGGAGGAGATCAGGCGGCTGAAGGAGCATCTGACGGTGCTGCAGCAGCGCCTGGAGAGGTACACTCTATTAAAACTTGTTGACCCCTAGCAAGGTCGGCAGAGCTCCCCTAGAAAGCTCTGGGCGGAGGTTTCTCTCTCTGACTGGAAGCTTTCATCATCTTCCCTTTATTCCCCCTCTCCTCCTGCGTTTCCCTCCATCATGGCTCGCTTCTGTTTCTTTTCAGATATCTGAGTTACGGTTCAGGCCCCAAGAGGTTTCCTCTGGCAGATGTCCTCCAGTATGCCATGGAGTTCGCCTCCAGTAAGCCAGTGTGCACCTCCCCAGTTGAGGACATAGACACATCAGCACCCCCTGGTGGCACGACAGGGCAACAGTTACCACAACCGAGGCAAGTTCAGCTAAAAAACCCCAGGCACTTTTCAGCACGCTGGGTTTTTGCTTGGGAAATATTCATGGGTTGAATGCATATTGGATGGATGGATGGATTTTACTTTTCAGAACACTCAAGGAGAGTTAAAATATGGAATTCATTTTAAGCAGGCAAACCCAAAAAAGATGACTTAACAACCACTATTTCTAACTGTTTTCCAGCAGAGTTTTCCATGAGGGTGGAGCAAATGCTTTCTTAGAATGAATGTTATTGATGTGGTTTCCAAAAAAAAATCCTGATTGCTTATTGAACTCTCAGAGATTTATTGGGATTTTTCACAAAATCTGCTCAAAAACTGTAAAACATTTAGGACGAATCATTTTTAAAATGTATTTTTAGCTACAATTATAGTCAGGCAACTTGTTTGGACACCATTTGGAAGGTTCACATGAAACCTCTGTGGATTCAGCTCTTAAACAGTCTAAAGCTGCTTGTATTAATGTTGGTGTGGGAGCAGCCTTGTGTAAACACAACCTCCCTAAATACTAATCTGTGTGTTATTATGGTTCTTTCTGTGTCGCACCTCTGCAGCTTCACAGAACCACTAGAATGGAGGTAGTTGCACATCTGATAATCAGGAAGGAAAATAACTTGGGTTTTCAATGATTTTGCACACGCACAAAAAAAAGGGGGGAGGCTGAAAGTTTTCCCTTTTGTCTCTGTCATATTCAGTCAGATTGAGAAAGATCTCATGCCAATATTGATTTTTCATATTGGCATGAGATATGAGACCCAGATTTCAAGACCCAGATTTTCTTTTGATTTCAGGTTTATTTCATCTCGTACAAAATACATAAAACAAAAACTATGCCAAAGTATTAGACTTCTAAATAAAGTAAAATATGTTTTTGAACTATCAACAACATTATGTTATTTATTTGTTGTTCTATCGATAGAGAAATATGGGTCAACACATATAAAATCAACACTGAAAACACAATCGTTTATTCAATCAAATATTTTGAAACTAACAGTTTTAGTAAATTTAGAAATGCTATTAGTCATGTTTAGAGCTGGAAAGAGATTATTGCCCATTAATTTTCAAATGTTCTTAAGCTCAAGTGACGGAAATAACAGAAAGAAGTATAATTTTAAAAGTAAAACTGTGCGTACTACTTCAAAGCAAATGCACATTTTGGTGCATGGACTAAAATTATGGAACAGTTTTGAATTGATTTATATAAATTTTTTCAACTCCTCGTCCAAACAATTGATGTGAAAAGAGGATTAAGTCAAAGACACTTCTGAGTTAATTACTTTTTTTGTATTTTTTATTTTGCTCCTCAGATTTATTAGTTTGTTTTCTTCCCTCCCAGCAGCACAGCTGAGCCGGACTCTGTCCCTCCCCAGGAGAGTTCTGGTCCTGCTTCTGCTCCCGCCGCGGCGCCCCCTGCAGCCCAGCAGCAGAGAGTTCCTGTTCACAAGCCTTTCACCCAGTCGCGGCTGCCGCCCGACCTCCCCATGCACCCCGCCCCACGCCACATCACAGAAGAAGAGCTGAGGGTGCTGGAGGGCTGCTTACACCGCTGGAGGAGCGAGGTGGAGAACGACACCCGGGGTACGTTCCCATCATGTCTTCATCACGGCTTCCTGACTAGAGATGCACCGATCCAATATTAATATGTGTGTCGGTACCAATGTCCGAAATAAATTCTAGATCGGATATCGGTGACAATAAGGACAGATCTATTCAGGCTAATTCTAGTTTTTGTTCTCTGACGTCACTTTATTGTTTATTTTACATCATATTTAGAATTCCTAGTTTCATTTTCTGAACCATTTAAAAGGTTTGTTACAGTTTATTTTTCCATATTTGACCAAGGTAGTGAACCTTTTTGTTTTTGTCGTTTTACTTTAAATTGGCTTTTATACAATTAATTTCACTGACAAGTTGTGTTTTTAAATGTTTGACCAAGCTTGTGAAGCTATTGGTGTATTTACGTGTGCTGTACTGTTGAAGAGTTATCAAATAAATGTGTATTTCAGTGCATTTATGTGTGTTTGAAACATTTCAAGTCAATTCAGCACTCTTTTCCTGTATCAGCTCGGTATCGGATGCTAAACCTCAAATATCTGTATTGGTATCGGAGGTGAAAAAAGTGGATCGGTGCATCCCTATTCCTAACAAAACTTTATGCTGTGTGTTGCATTAATTTATCACAATATAATAACATCCTGCTCTTCTCGTCAGATCTACAGGGCAGTATAACCAGAATCCACAGAACCATTGAGCTTATGTACTCGGACAAATCTATGATGCAGGTTAGCTGAGTTTTATTTCTTAATTAAAACAAAAAAGCTCATCAGCTTCACGCTCTGTTTTCTCATCTGAATTTTTAACATACTTGGCTTTTTTTCTCAGGTTCCATACCGGCTTCATGCTGTGCTGGTCCACGAAGGCCAGGCTAACGCCGGTCACTACTGGGCCTATATTTATGACCCTCACCAGCGCTGCTGGATGAAGTACAACGACATCTCGGTCACCAAGTCGTCCTGGGAGGAGCTGGTCAGGGACTCATTTGGAGGCTACCGCAACGCCAGTGCCTACTGCCTCATGTACATTAACGACAAGAAGCCATTCCTCATAGAAGGTACAATCAGTACTGGTGTCATGTTTGACGAACATTTCTAGATTGCTCTTGTATAAAAAAAAAAAAAAAATCTCCAAGGCATCAGAACTTTGGACGCTTGTTTACATGATAAGTCATTAAAAAACATGATCCTCCGACTACTTCCTGTTGTCTTCTGCTTCCTGGGTTGCGCCAATGGCAACATCCAGTTGATCACATGACTTGTGTGATGCAAAAAAAAAGTATTTACATTGTAGCTTTGCGAAATAAACCGATTTGGATGCCACCTCATTGCAGCGGTGAAACTTATAAAAAAAAAAAAAACTAGTTTCTTTTCTAAATAACCATGTTTCCATTAAGCAAATTTATTTTCAAAATGTCAAATTGCGTGTTTATATGGTCAGTGTAAGCACATCTACTAACTTGAAGCATTCACTCCCCTTGGATGGGCGCGTAGCAACAATTTGAAGCGTTGTTGTTGACAACAGTCCCTCATATCGAGCATGCATAGAGATTTTCTCCTTACCTTACGGCTCCCCAAACCCTCCATTTAATAAAGCTTTACACCTTTTTCCCATATGATGATCAGTATCCCACTCTTTTGCAGAGGAGTTCGATAAAGAGACAGGCCAGATCCTGAGCGGCATGGACAAGCTGCCTCCCGACCTGAAGCAGTACGTGAAGGAGGATAACGAGCAGTTCGACAAGGAGATCGAAGAGTGGGACGCCATGCAGGCCCGCAAGGCCCAGCAGGAGAAGCTGGCTCTGGCTGCAGCAGCTGCATCTGCAGCACTGTCCAGCACCTCCACCTCCACTTCTTCTCCACAACCCATGAGCGTTGAATCCAGCCCTCCAGATAATACTGGTAGGCGCCAGGAAGCTCATCAGAGCAGATTTGAAATTAATGCTCATTAGGAATTTATTAAAAGATTTTTACCTTACGCAGTCTGTTCGCTTCCTTATTTCAAGGTTGTTTTTTTTAGTTTTTTTTGTTTGCTAAGCCAATTCTCTCCTGCACTCTCATTTATCTGTTGCTATCCTGCAGTAGCCCAGCAGGATCCAGAGTACCTGGAGCAGCCGTCGCCCACAGGCGACTTCAAGCACCTGCAGGAGGACACAGAGAGGGCCATAAGCAGAGCGGCCGCAGAGCAGGAGGACAGGAGCCCTGAAGTCCTGCTGAACGCTGTATGTATGGGCTGCAGGGCGGTGTCGCAACTCAAGCTCATAGGAAACATCTCATTTCACTAAAACGTTCCATTTCAGGTCCTTTATTTAACGCACAACTTCAGAGTGTCAAAGAGAAAATCCACTATCAGTACAAACCTTTACACACACACAGTGTGGGGGTTTTAATAACCCGTGTTTCACCAAATTGGTTAAATAAATACTCAGCAGAGTTCCTGCACAGCAGAGAAATATGTGGAATTTTTTTCCTTTTGATTTTCCATGTCTGTCTTGGTGGGGAAAAGAGAAAAGGAAACTCCTTTTTCCATAGATTTCTATTTGAACAAGTCTTTTAGTTTTTGAGTTCCATGCTGAGAATAAAACAAACAATGTTTCTGACAAAACCTCAAATTATGGTTCAATAAATCAAAGCAAATATCATAATTGTTCAGATCTTTAGTTTTTACTCTATTTTTAAAGTTAAATGATTTAGCCTAATGTTCATTTCTGTAGATTACATTTTTTCCCTTAAAAACAGTAACATTCTGAAGCTGAAAGGCTTGTCACGTCAATCATTTTTCAAGGAAAAACCTTAAAGTTCATTTTTGAAATGGTTAATCGTTTTTTTTAATCACCTTAATTAACAGCATTTAATGATTAATGCATCTCCAGCTCCACTCATGCTATGTATTTGAATTTTCCTTGTTTTGCTCATCATTCCAGAGTTTGTTTGGAAAACAGTGGATTTTCTCTTTGTTTTTGTTCCAGCTGTTTGCAACACAAGCTGATAATGTTTCTCCCCACTGTTTGTCTTCAACACTAAAAGAATAATATATAGATATTTAACAACACAACGCGTGTCACAAGCTCCAGACCATTATAACATCTAATAAAACGTTAGATGTCTACATGCAGCTTTCACTACACTCTGTATCCCCGGCAGCCATATTGGACACTAAAATTCAGGGCTGTTTGATGAGCCATTTTAAATCCTGCACTATTATTGATGAGGAAATATGAGTTTTCAAATCCGAAATTAGGTTCATCTGCCCGTTCAGTTTTTATTGGGCTGCAACTGAAGATGTGTTCAGATTATGAGAGCTGCATTCTTATATTTCACCTAGTTTGTTTTTTTTTTCCCCCTCTCCTCCATCTAACATATCTTGTCCTTTCATCTGTCCTTCCTGTTCACCTGTTACACTTCCTCTCCAGTCAGCCCCCCCTCCCTCCACCCTTCACCCCGAGGCCCAGATGAGCCCCGCCCCTCCCTCTGACCAGGTTAAAGAGGCTGAGGCCCCTTGCCAGCGCACCGTAGAGGTGGCCATTCCTCACGTGGGCACCTTTGTCATTGAATCAGAGGAGGGGGGTTATGATGACGAGGTAGCTGCAGCTCCATCTCAGCTTCTCTTCTGTCTCTTCCTGCTCACAGACGTCAAAGGCTGTTTAATCTGCCTCTTCACATGCCTATCTGTGATTCTGAGCTGTACTTTGTTCTGCTAACTGATTCAGGACTTGGCATCAGGCTGAAAACACGCTCTGACGCTAACCCTGTGTTGCCCTATCTGCAAACCTTCACATGAAAAGTCTCTACTTCAGCCAATCTGCATTTTGGCTCTATGGCGGGAAGCTGTTTGCCTCTCTAGGGGAGTGTTTTCATGTTGCTTTCCTCAGCTTTTATGTCTTGGAAGTCTTATTCTATCCTGGGCTGTTAAGTGTTTATTTTCATGTTTGATACCGCGCTAGGACTGTGCTGGTTATGTAAAGTAAACACACAGACACAAAGACGCTCGTTCCTCCTACAGCTACTGCCTGAATTGGTGTTGGTGCTTCAAGCAGGAGGTGCAAATCTTTCAGCGTCTAGTGATTCAATTCTGTTATTTTGGGTCACAATTCGATACAGAAGCAATTTTCGATTCAGAAACCAGTTTTTCTATTCAAAAGATCCAGAGATTCTTTTTAAATTGTAACTAACAAGATTAAAAGACAGTGTAAAAAAATATATAACATTTATTTAAAATAATTCTAGAAGTTTTCATACTGTATCAAATCCCATCAGGTTGTGTTTAAACATAATTAGGTTTGTGCACCAAATTTTGTGCTTAGCTGTCTGGCCCTTTCTCTACGACGGCCAGGTGGATACGTAATGCGATTCTATATACACGCAAACAAGAGCAGCAAAGACATGCAACTTAACTCATTTCAAAATAGATTTTTGAGCATTTTGAATTGATTCAGAATTCCCAGCAGTAGGTATTGCAATTCTTTATAGAATAATTTTTTTTTAGATGGTGGCAACATTTCTTAAAGGCACAGGATTCTGTCTTGCTACAGGTCAAAATATGATAAATTTCAATTTGATTTAAGTGTTTGTTCCTTAATCATTGATACATCAACCGATTATTTGTAGTCAACACATACCAGTGTTGGTCCGATAAGACATTAACGACCAATATTGACTTCAATCTTGTTCCCGTTTGTGTTTCTGGAGCATAGGAGGTTGATCATGTGATGCTTATTTTATCATGTGATAGTGATTTAGCGCCAGATTGTCGGGTGATTAACTGAAGCAATTGTCTACTTTGGTCTGCCTCCATCATAACATATTATTGGTCACACATTAGCCTCCAACTAAATGGAAGATTAATGGAGAGGATGGTTGGTTGGTTTCTTCACTATTTAGCAGTTGGCTGAGTTGTCTGACTATTTTCCTGTGTTAATTCATACCGCAGTAGAACGGGGTGTTAGGAATTTTAGAGAACTCGGACCAACAAAACACTGTCACTGGGCTGTCTATGTCCGTGAAGTTAATGCTTAAACAGATAGCGTTAGCTTATCTCGTCAGAGATGTTTTCTATTTTATTCTTTCTGATACAGGAGCTTTACTGAACCTTAAGGTTTTAAATGTTTCGCGGCAATCTTTCAGAACATAAACGATAAATGTTAGCTATTCCAAGAAATAGCTTAAAGCTGGTATGTAACTTTTATATATATATTTTTTTATTATTTTTTACATATTTGTTAAAACTGTCACTGTCTCTTGACAGTGTAATACAGGACAGATAATTTGTGAAAAAAATCAAACTCTACCACTTCCTCCCAGTGCTGCTATCAATAAACTGCACCACTCCCTGTCAAAAAAAACAATGAGAGCCAGGAGGAGGGTCTTAACGCTGTCAACCAACATTATGTACGAGCTGCTAAATGTGCTAATGGTGGAGAAACAACTTACCGCTCCAGAAACAGCATTTATCCACTGTCCCCGGTGGCCATGCTAACTAGTCTTAGCATTCACAACAGGCTCTGCTGTTGGGCTCTTATTGGTTGTTTCTGACTGAGCTGTGTATATCTGTAGTTAGCTTAGCGCTGGTAGAAGGCATAGAAGCTAATTTTTTTAAAACTGTCTAATACCATACTGTCACAACATAGTGACAGTTTTAACAAATATGTAAAAAAAAAAAAAAAAAAAAAAAAAACATTTTTCATGAAAGCTGCATAACCCAGCTTTGAAGCTGTTCTTTTACTGGAGATTCAGTTCCCTTCTTCCCCACTGATGTCATTTAAAATCTATTGCAGTAAAATTCTAAAATCTGAACTGTAGAAAAGCCGAAGTAACATAAGGCTGAGAAAAGGCATCCAAGAAGAAATGCTCAGTACTCTCCCTCCACTAGTTTTCTGGGATGAATGTCCACCCTGAAACGGTCAAAACGCTGTTTGAAGAAAGAAGCAAGGAGTTATCATGTGAATCAGTTTGAATGATCTGACTAGAGATCCCACACATGACACTAACTTTATGCTCTTGGTTTGTTTTTAAATCTCAGATTTTCTTTAACCCTCCTGTGACCTTAAGACACATGGTCAATAAGACCCCAAAAGTCTTTTACCCACTTTGTGGTTCGGCGGGGTTGCACTGCGCTTTTACAAGTTTTTTTTTTTTTTTTTCCCTGCGTGTGTGTGTGTGTGTGTGTGTGTGTGTGTGTGTGTGTGTGTGTGGTTCTGGGAACTGACGGTCTGACGGGAAAACCACGTCACACCACTGTCTGACTGTAACATTTGCCAAGCTCCTACTGAGTGTCACTCTGAGACAGCAGGAAGGTTCAACCTTCATCCGACGTCGGTTGCCTCGGTTTTTACACACCGTCCTTTTTGAGGAATGTGCTTCCTGACCCTGAACACACTGGCTGTGTCCCTCCTTGTCACTAACCGTGCATGCGGTGCTGGCTAACTATTAGCATGCCCTAACTTCTGTAGGCTCTACTACACTGCCTGAGAGCCATGAAACGTGTATATATAATCATATTTTTTACTTGAAGGGTATTTTATTTAACATGGTTCCTGCTTTCTGGTTAGATAATGATGACCCCCAACATGCAGGGTATTATTATGGCCATTGGCAAATCCAGCAGCATATATGAAAAGAACGGGCCTGAGGCAGCCTTTTTTAAGGTACCATCTCTCCTTCTACCTCTCTTCATTCCACTGTCTCTCACTTCATACAACCATTCACCTCCTGTTTTATGATAATTTCTGCATCGCACAGTAAACTCATCGTAGTGACCTAAATCAAAATGTGGAACTGATATAATGACTTATTCCACTCAGAGTCATGGAAGTCCAAAATTCAGCTTCTCAGAATATGGGAATATTACGTACGATCAATCTTTTTCTTTTTCTTTTTTTTTTTTAGAAATTGAAATGCTGAAATACCTGTCTATTGAGAAGTGTTTGATCAGCTTGACTGATTCATTGGGTCAGGAGTCTCAGTACTTCATAGAGTCTCTGTGGGGTAAGGTCAGACAAGTTTACTGTACATTGGGCAGTGCGGGCAGGTCCCAAGTCCTGCTGAGTGGGGGAAAAAAAGTCAATATCTGCATTATGCTTGTCAGCAACATTTCCTGGTGGCTGCTCTGACTTTGGCCTTGATAAACTTGATTTCTAAAGGTGTTTTCACACCTTATAGTCCGGTAGACTAGGATTGATTGGAGACCAAAATGGCAAAATGTAAGCAAAACGGAGTGGCGTCAGATTTTAGCAGTTTTAGGATTTCTCTTTTGTCTTTGGGAAAATACTGTTTCTCCTGCTAGCACTAGACCTGCACGTTTGTTTTGGTTGTTTTTACCTAGAATGCCATGCGCTATTGTCCACTTTCTGCTTTTGGAGCAGCTTCCGGTCCTCTTGGCGTTTACATAAATTCAAACGGCTCTGGCGTTCACTGCAACCAAACCAAAACATCTGTTTGTCGGCGGGCCAACGTTTTCTTTTTTGGTCTGTTTAGTTAAAGCATACGAAACAGGTCTGGTGTCAACGCACCCTGAATTAAACATATTTACTTTCTTCTAAAATAAGGACTTTGAGCCAATCAGCAAGAGTTTAGTTTCTCCTTAACTCAGGTAAGACAGTTCTGGTGTTGTGTGGTTCAGGAGTGGCTTGACGTAAGGATTATGACAGTTGGAGCTAAGGCTGCCATGTAAGCAATAAATCAATTAATCACATGATAAAGTAAAATGGGCATGCAAAAAAATTTCTTTTTGCATGCTTGTATTCCACTTGTTTCTTTCAACCAAAAAAAAAAAAAGAAATTCCTTGACAATGGTCTCAAAATGACAGTATTGTCATTTATTCCAATCATTTCTGGGACAATTTATTGTTCAGTAAAATTTGTTATCATGACTCCTTGTAGGGTGTCAGATTTCCTGCTGGACAGCTGCCAAGCCAGCAGCCTTCCCCATGATTTAAATAGGCCATGTTATCCATTTTAATCGGTCCAGCGAAATATTCTAATTCTGTAAGAAACTGAATTTTGAGGACAGCTGTTGGTCATAATGATAACAAACAGAATATATCACTCTGTGTATGATTAATCTATATATTGGTTTCACTTTTTGAGTCTTAATTCCTGAAATAAATTAGCTTCGGTATACCTTAGTTTATTGAGATTCACCTATAGTCTGCACTATAAACTTCTCAACCATTTAATGGAGATGAAATCCTTATTGTGAAACACACATTTATATTTGTTAACAGTTTTTTTTATTTTTTTTTCCAAGTTTTATTTTAAAATGCAGATCTTTTGCTGATTTTAAGTCTATGTAGTGTCAGAGTGAAAGTCTTCTGTAATTTCTAGGGGTGCACCGAGAAGCTGGCTCAAATTTCCTGATTTTTGGGAAATCTGCAATTGGTTGATTAATCAATCAACAATTGCAACTTTTTTTTTTTTTACTGCAACCAGTTGCAGCTTGTTTCCACAATTCTCAACAGTGGAGAGTCTTTAGTTCAGCATGAAAACGGGTGAGCCAGTTCATTTAAGGACAGTGAATTTTTACAGCTGTATTTAGCTTGAGAGTGGATAAATAATACCCTTATTGTGTTGCAAACTCAGTGCCACAAGTGAAGCTGGTTTGTTCATGTGACTTTCGTTTTTTAAGTGAAACAGATTTTTATCCACCGATCTTGTCTACTGTCACAAAAGTCTGAAAATCAGCCATTGTCGCCTTTTGCTCTGCCATGAAAGATGGCATATGTACAGTTAGTAGTCACCCCGCTGTTGCCAACTAATCAACTTTTCAGACCAAACAAAAAAATCTGTATCGTCAGGCTTTGTAAAGATCGGTGATCGGCCAGAATACTGCAATCGGTGCACCCCTAGTCATTTCCCAAAGTGGACTAAATTAGAGAGAAGCGGTGGCCACCTGCTGTGTTGAGCTTGAACCCTGGATGTTCCTGTGCTTTGTCTCCGATCAGGCCATCAAGCTGGAATACGCCCGTCTCCTACGGTTTGCCCAGGAAGACACGCCGCCTGAGTTGGACTACAGGCTACACCATGTCATCGTTTACTTCATCCAAAACGAGGCGCCCAAAAAGATCCTGGAGAGGACTCTGCTCACACAGTTTGCTGACAGGAACCTTGCCTTTGATGAGAGGTACGCAAGACTGTTCAGGTCCATGGTTTCAAATCTTATTACACTTCTCTAAGATCAGTACCGTGCAGAAGTATTCAGACGACTGACTTTTCCATGCATCGTCACACTACAACCTCAAAGCTTCGATATATTTTGTGATGATGGTAAACAGACAGATTAGTACACTGATAAAACATGAGATACATTCCGTCATATCTAACCAAGCTTGGTTAAAGAAGGAAGCTGGTAGATGCAGGTTTAATTAAATCAAATTTTACCTGTCGTTGTGTTTTTGTTGGCTTCCTGCAGAGGGCAGCAAAGTCCTTAATTTTGTAGATCTTAATTTTTGATTTGTCAGCACAGGCAACATTTTCATGTTTACATGACCATTTCTTTTTGGATGTAAAGCAATCTAGAAAAGCCAAGTGTATAGACATATTTTATGTAAATATTTTTATTTTTAAATGAATCGCCCCCCCCCCTTTTTTATCTCTGCATTGTTAAAGTCATTTGGGGATGTTGTGCTTAACTATCTCTTAAAAAGTTTTTCACTGTGCATGTTGGCCTCAATCCATATTCATGAGCACAAAATTGATTTTTCCCTTCTCTATTTTGAGCAAGATAATTAGATTTATGCGTGCATGTGGCCTCAATAGGAGCCTCCGGAGGAGCGTTTCACTTCTCCTCTCGGCAGTTAAGAGTGATTCAATAGGCCGTGTTCGGGCCTTGGGGCAGCGCCGACCGTTTCATTTGGTGTATACCTCACCATGACTCAGCATCTCTCTGCTTACACCGCTTTGTCTTCCTTTCACCCCCACCTCCCTCAGATGTAAGAGCATTATGCAAGTGGCACGGGCTAAACTGGACCTGATTAAGCCTGAGGAGGTCAACATGGATGAATATGAGGTGAGAAGTGACTATCTTTTTTTTTTTTTTTTTTCCTAAGCCAAAAAAGCAGAATGTATCCCATTTTGTGCTCTCACGTTTGCACAATCTCACCGTTTCGCACTGTTTGAATTGACAAAAAAATTATTCCTGAACACCAGCCATCGATTTGATACAAATATATAATATACAACTAAATTTAGTAACACTTCATGTTCTGAATGTGCATGGAGTGATATAGGAGATTTTCCACCTGTTCCACTTGTTGTATATCAAAGATTATAAGGTCAGGATAAATACAGAAAGATCAAAAATGAACGAATGGGGGATAAAAAGTTTGTCTTCAATCTGATCCCATTATCTTAAGCTAAAAATTAAAATATCTGAAAAAATAAATGGCTTTTTACTTTAATTTAAATTTAGTTTTGGTTTGCTGTGTCACAGCTTCAGCCAACTTGGTGATCACTGGGATTTTTGTAATTAAACAACCCGGTCTAGATTTTTCTGTGTATTAAAGGCTTTAGGTGATCCTAAGGATTTTTAAAAATAATTATTAGGTTTAACTATAAATGAACAACCATGGTACATACAAAACAAATGAAAGCAGACTAGTAAACAGCAATATTGATCTACAAAGTAACCAATTAGATAAGCACAGAGAACAATAACCGAATCTGAAAGAAAAAAAAAAACACAAATTAAAACGGATACATTCTAAATACAAACATAACCAAGTGTCATCACAACAAAATTGAATTATTTAACTTTAGGATACTTTTTTCTTTCTCCCCTTGCTAGCTGTTTTTTGTTCTTCCTTTTTTGATAATATTATTTGTTTTGATCAATATGGAGTCGCATGGATATTCTGGGAGCCTGATGCAGTGTCGGACATGCCAGTTAGATCCCCCACTGTATTGTAAAAGAATGTTTTCCGTCTTTGTTTTCCACAAATCTAATTTGTTTGAACTTTTTTTTTTTCCTGTGGCAGATGTGGCATCAAGACTACAGGAATTTCCGAGAGACAACGGTGCTGATGGTGACTGGTTTGGAGCTGTTCCAGAAGTCAAAGTACGCTCAAATGCTCGCGGATATCTCTCTGATTTCTTTGTAGTGAGTCAAAAAGCAAAGCCACTGAGTTGGATACGAGTCAGGGATCAGTAACTGTCGCCGTACGCTTCCAAATTATAACGCTAAACTTTAAGATGACATCTGTTTCAGTCCAAACTTGGAGAACGTTTTGAAGTAATTGATAAAATATTAAAAACGGCTAATAAGATTTATTTTCTGAAAGTGTATGGACGACTGATGAAACATTCTCAACACAGTTTGCAATCTCTTCTGTCGTTCTGCCTGTCTTTCTTTTGTTATTTTGTTCTTTTCTTTCTCTTTTTTTGTTTATTTCTTGTTTATCTTTTGTTCTGTCTTTTTGCCTGTCTGCCTATTTTAGTTTGTTCTTTTTGCCTTTCTGTATTTATTTTTGACTTTGACTTGTTTGTTTTCTGTCTTTTCTTTCTCTGTTTCGTTCTTTTTGTCATTCTGTATTTATTTTTCTCTAATTTTTCTTTCTTTCACTCTCTATTTTTTTTCTATTTTTTCATCTTCTCTTTATGTCCTTCTGTCTCTTTTCCATCCCATCTGGGGTTTTGTCAAGTTACAAATTTAAAGCCTGATCATTTTAGGCTTTTTTTTTTTTTTTTTAAATATGCCAGAAATAAATGGAAATATTTTGGATCTATTCTTCAAGTTCTTTAATAAAAAGTACAGACAGTTCTTGAGTTTACCTGCTTTAGGACAGAATATAAACAAGAATGTCATGGGACTGTTGGATTGCTGGGGTCAGTACATTTTGTAGAAAATCCTCTGATCAGCCATCACCAGCAAAATGTCCCGTCCGGCTTCTCCTGCAGGGGGCACCGTTTCACAGTCATTGCCCCTCCCAGTTTGATGGCAGTGCAGACCGGGGTCATTGAGTTCTTTGCCTGGATCTCTCTTTAGTTTCCACCGTTTCTCTGATCCAGCATTGTTATCTGACCGGAGTATTTCTGTGTGTGTGTTCCTGTGCAGCTACGTGGAGGCCCTGATGTACCTCATCTACTCGTACCAGTACAACAGGGAGCTGCTGCTGAAAGGCCTGTACCGCGGACACGATGAGGAGCTGCTGGGTTATCACCGCAGAGAGTGTCTGCTGGTGAGACGCTCTCCCTCCGTTTCCCCCTTCGTCCCGTTTGGAATATTACCGCAATCGAAGGACATTATCTTCTCCCTGAAATCTGTGTGTGAAGTAGTTCATCCCTCTGATCCCCGCCTCCTCTTTGTTGCTCCCTTTCCTCTATCAGACCTTCGTCGCTGAAGTGACTCAGCAGAAACTAACAAAGCTGGATGTTTCCCCCCTCAGCGATGAGCTTGGTTACTATAATCAGATTGCTTTCACTGAGATATTGCTCTTGCTTGCTTCAAGCCCACAAAAGATTCCACAGAAAGTTTTCTTCTTTTTTAATCTGATACTGACTGATGAAAATCCTTTCAGTGTCGTGATGTGAGCCTCTTTTCATTTCTCCCCCACAAACCAGCCTGCGCTCCGGTATTATTGGTCAGGGCCGGGTTTTTTTTTTTTTTTTCTTCCCTCAACCCGATCCATTCCGTCCTCAGAACCTCTCCTCTCTCTCTCTGTCTCTCTGCTGCTGCACTCGGTAACCTTACACCAGCATTGTGCTCATAATGTAATCATTGTAGTGGGAATAGGAAGCAGGAGGCCCAGCAAGTGTAAACACATTACCATGAGACACAAGCGCGTCCTCAGCTAACCTCCGCCCGGCCGGTCAGCTCAGATCCCCGGCCAGAACGCCGTCCACACAGCTGTTTACCTTCACCTCTTGTTTTAATTGAAAACACAGCTAACGTTGACACAGTTAATGGACTTGGACATTTTGCAAATCCAGCCCCGCAGCTCCCTATTCCAAACTGGCTCTCAGGAAGAAAAAAGAAAAAAAAAGAGAGAGAGAAAAAGAAAAGCGGGTCGTTCCTCAGAGGAGGAGGTCAGCGAGTTTGTGTGTGACGACAAGACGCTACGGGGCCAAGAACGGAAAGAGAGAGAGAAAAAAGCTCGTATCTGCATTCAGGCAAGGATTTCAAGACCCGCTTCAGACCCAAATCTAATAAAGGAAATGAAAAACATCTCAAGGAGGAGACGAAATAAAACGGGGCTAAGAGAGACAGGGAGGGAGGAGAAGAAAAAACTGCGAACATTAACGAAGTTAACGTTTAGCAACTGCGTTGTTCAGTTGCAGATTTTATTTTTCTGAGCCGTGTAAAAGACGGTCTTTTTACAGCAATCGGGTTTCACGTTTCTGTTTTCTATCAGTGACGTAAAGCACATTTAGAGCTTGTCAGTAATATTTAAAAGGTGTTTTGTTAAATTAAATGAATTATACGGCCATTGAGAGTCGGGCCACAGCAATTAATCAGCATAATCATCAACTAAAAACTGACGCCGGATTTAATTGTCAACATGTTATGAAGGATGGCGCCGTCTGCTTTGTCCCCACCCCTGTTGTCTGTTAGCGGGCTAACGGCAGAGCTCTTCTTCTGTGGTAGACTGACAAATGGAGACATTAAAGTGTCTTTTTCTCATTTTTGAGTTCTAAACACGACGACAAACTTTTGACCAATCCAACACTCCGCATGGCGCTCTGCAGCCCAGCTCTCAGTGCTGTAGAGGTGCGCCGATTGCAGACTACCGATCTTTGAGAAGTCTGTCCTGTTGATTCCCATTTTGACCGATACTGAAGACCTTCAGACATGACCTGGTGGGCTGGTCTCTCACAGCAGAGAACAAGAGAACCATTGTTGATTTTGAGACCTTTTCCAAAGTAGATGAGATCAGTGGATAATACTAGTTTCGCATGCAAGTATCGGCTGATCACCAGTCTCCCAAAATTAAGGAAATTAGGGCCTAATTTCTTGATGCACCCCTGATCTGCTTTATTGGCTCCATGTGTTTGCAACGTTCCTGAAGTGCTCAGGCTTCATTTTCCAAAATGAGTTCAGTGAAAACCAAAATGACTCAATTAACATCATGACCAATTAAAATCATTTTGATAATTTCCATTCTGATGATTAATACTTTTTGATTTATTTTAATTGCTTAAAATAAAGGTGTGGAAAAAAATCTTGAGGCATAGTTTACTACTAAAATAACCAGAAGTTGTATCCCTATTGAGAAACAGGCTGGTTTTATGGAGTACAGCAGCTGCTGCACATTGCTGGTCAGCTGGATTAACCTCTTAACTGTCACCCTTAAATCACCTGCATGTTATCCAATGGATCCATAAAGACACTGGTGTCCTTATGACAGTGAAGTTGGTTTGAACAACACTACTAGCTTTCTTCTCACTCCAAATAAATACAACCTCAGCTGATTGGAAACCCATCTGGTTGCAGAAAAAACACATTCCGTCGTTCCGTGGAAACCGAAGGAGCGCCACCCCTCACTCATTAAAGTAACTCTGTTTAAACTCCAGTTGGAGCCAGGTTACATCCGAACTGTTTATCCACCCAGTTAAACTTTGTGTTGAACTCATCAGTTTCTCTCCCGCACTCCTCCTCACAGAAACTGAATGAGCAAGCGGCTGCCATGTTCGAGTCCGGAGAGGAGCCGGAGGTGAGCACAGGCCTCGGCATCATGAACGAGCTGGTGGTGCCGTGCATCCCCCTGCTGCTGGTGCAGGAGGCCGAGAAGGACCTGCTCGCTGTGGAGGACATGAGGAACCGCTGGTGCTCCTACCTGGGCCAGGAGATGGAAGGTGAGCTCTCCAGGGAAGTTTCTGGAGGTCTGAAGAGTCGGACGACAGAGGATGCCAATCCGGTTTCAGAACAAACGAGGCAAGCAAGATCAGGAAACGCAGTCAGACGGGGATCAGAAGTTTTAGATCAGCTTTGACGTACCGGGGGCCTCCTGTCCTTTGGAAACACTTTCAGCTATGCAGATTAATGCGGTGTTTTATACGCTGCATCAGTCATTTGCACAGTTCTTGGACTTTTACCATCAGTTAGGACGACTACAGTAAAGCACCATAAATAATGGTTCATAAAGGCTGTAAAAAAAAAAGCTACTCCACTTCAAAAAAGATTATTTTACTGATTAGCCAGGTCATATTTGTCATGTTACCTCCACAGACTTGAAAGTATATTGCTTAGATGTTCCTATTTAACACAACAGCACAACATGCTGCATAGTCGAGGTGAAAGGAAAACTTTAAAACTGATTTAAACACAAGAATCGGCAAAGTGTACCGTGAATTTGAACCGGCAGGATTGATTTGAGGTTTGTCTCAATCATTTGTAAATTTTTTTGCTGAAGCTGAGCGAGTTTTGGATGGAGAGCATCTGCTGGCATCCGCTTTTAAGTTTTGCAAATGCCATTAATGATTTGTTCAGTAGTTGGAGGAGTTCAAGGTTACCTGGTGACATCGTAACGTAGAGCTGTGCATCATGTGTGTATCAATAGTAACTAATCGTATTTCTTCTTATAACTTGAACTAGTGGGATCATGTAGATATTAAATAGGAGAGATCCAAGGATTCAACCTTGGAGATCCTCACATGTGTCATTTTCCTTCCATTTCAGTTATTTACCACTTATTGTTGGTCCATCACATACAATCCCAATAAAGAGATTTGGTTATAAATTGATTTGGTTATAAATTGAGAAAAATGGGGGGACAGTTCCAGAGATGTCCGTTTCTACAAGGCGTATAGTCATCTCATTAACAGACGCAAATGTTTGGGTAAAGATCTGGAGGCCACTTTGCTCCGGATCCTCGGTGGGAAAGTTTGGAGTGAAGCGTTTGGAGCTTTTATCAGTCCCCAGAGAGCTGCTTGTCTGATTTCCTGTCCTTTGTTCATGAAAAGCAGAAAGCCGAGCATTATCACCCAGAGCAGTCTGGTCCAGTCCCACTGATCTCACCCGGCTCCGGCTACGCGTGGCAGAATCCGCAAATATTTAGCTCGCGATTTCAGCCTGACGTTTGCTCACCGCCTTCTCCTTTCTGTCTCCCAGCCAACCTCCAGGAGAAGCTCACCGACTTCCTGCCCAAGCTGCTGGACTGCTCCACAGAGATCAAAAGCTTCCACGACCCCCCCAAGCTGCCCAGCTACTCCACCCTGGAGCTGTGCGAGCGCTTCGGCCGCATCATGGCCGCTGTCGGCCGGGCGCCCGGCGAGGGGAGATGAGCTCGGGACGCGCCGCCTCTCCCTCACGGGCCTACGTCAACCCACGCCTTCCTTCTCAGTCCAGGGGTCGCCGCTCGCTTCTCGCCGTTATTCTTCTGTTACTCTTTATTATATTTTTTTTGCTGCTATAGGTTTTATCATCCTAAATATTATTTCCACACTTCTCTTTAAAACAGAACAGTAGAGGAAGGATGAGGCGGGGAGGGAAAACAGTATTGTGAGAAGAGTTGAAAGCAATCACATTGTGCTTCAGCTTTGCAACATAAGAAAAAAAAACAAAACAAGAAGCTTCGAGGTTTTTCATAGTTAATATTGTCGTTGCTGTTTGATTCAAGCTTCCCTAGCCACACTAATAATCCTTTCCCCCGCCCCTCTTTGTGGAATGGACCCTCCGGTTCTCTTGCCACCTGTTTGGTACAGTATTACCATGTTTTATTTTTCTAAGAAAGTAAGGAGGAGAGCCTTCAGATGTCTCCGAGGATCTCACATGGGTCTCATGTCTTTGTGAACTGTGCCAGAACGAGATGTTTTAAGTGCTGTGGTAGACGGCCGCAGGTTTCCTGTGGCTTGTTAATAATTTGAGAGAATAAAAATTTTATTTATGGCCCTTTTAGGCCAACTAAATGATTGTTTTTTGCCTCAGTTTGATCTTTATTTTGCGTCCTTTGCCATTGCTCGTTACGTTCACAGACATTTGGCAGGTAAGTAAAAGTTCTGCTTCTGATTGTAGGTTCCTATAGGTTTTCACAGAGGAGCGGTAGACTTTTCTACAGCTGCTCATTAGAAGTAAGTATTCATACAGAGTGAAACACAAATTTTAAAACGGCTTGTGGCGCAAATAATAAAAATGCTAAATAATTTCAGCTAAGTTCAAATTTTAAGTTCCTTGGTGTTCTTTAATACAGACTTCCATGAATGTAGAGCACTAGAGTCAGGCCAGGATTGTTGGCCAAGCTTTGATTTTCAACCAGAATTCAAATATCTCACCATCTTTTTCGCGTTTCGTTGTGTTCCAACCACAAACTTCAATGGAAAGAAAAAAAAAACAATTGAAAAAAAACTTTAGCTCGAAGGAGGAGCTGCACCTCGAAGGCGGGGCTTGGTCCACTCGGGTGTTTTGCACAGCTGAATGGTTGCCACGGGAGATTGAAGGACTTCTCTAACCTACATGAAAGAATCAAGGCAACACTCCAGGTATGATTTTGATCAGGGAAGATGACGTAATGCTCAAAAAAGTCGATTTAACGCAATGAACAATTTGCCAGGTGTTTATTGAAACTAAATAATAACAGATTTAGTCAGTTTTTGGCAGTAAAAGCAGAAATCAGATCATTATGTTGGGAACTGGACAGATTTTTGCCCTTGCAAAACAGTGCAGAAAGTGTAGTTATTTACAAAATGTATTTTGATAAGATTTCAGTCTGTAATCTTTCTTCCTAAATTGAAAATAAAAGTTGTACTGTGGGCCAAATTTGAGTCATTCTTGAAAGGCGGCAAGGGGCTGCAAATGAAATCTTTTCTGGAAATGCAACTTAAACATGTACTTCTATGTAGTAGTTTTTTTTCACAAGCCCATCAGAGTTTCCCGTCCTTTCATCACTTCTCTCTCTCTGTGTGTGTGAATCATGGAGGATTTTCTGAAGCTAAAGGGGAATTCACGCCGTCTCCGTGAGCTGATCTCTGCTCATCTGAGCATCTGCAGTCGGCGTGTCACCCGACACTCCCTCCCTGCGGTGGGCAGCGTCTGTCTGCAGATCAATAACCCGCCGCTGTGTGCGAGTGTGTGAGAATTTAACTGCCGCTATAAGATCCAGCCAGTAACACGAGGTGGAGATCTGTATGTTGTCCTTGTTTCACCCTTGTTTAGAGAGAGAGAGAGAGAGAGGGGAGGAAAAAAAAACTGGAGTCCTCATCTGCTGAGCTGTTTTTGGTTTGTGTGTAACCACCTTTGACTTTGCCCATGTGGAGAGATAGGCATGTTTAAGTGGACATTGTTGGCTTGCAAATGTTTATGAGGCATTAATTATCTTTTTTTGGCAGTGGCATCCCCTCATTTTGCTCATTATTTCTATTGACTTGACGTGGGGCACGAAGCCAGGCGCGGTGCTGATTATAGAGTGGAAACAGAGGCTGTTTAAATGATACTGATAGACTGACTTAATGAGTGGTTTGAACTGCTTTTCCAGCTACATCAAGAATTCCCGACATATGGACCCATTTCATGACCTGCCGTTTAATGGAGCAAACGCACAAGCTTATTTGATTATGCGCCGAGCGGAGAGCGACGTATGCTGATGTTTGATCAAGACGAGTTTGTATGTTCATGCATGTCATCGTTGCGCTGTAAACCATTTTCTAGCTGCTTCTGACTTTTTCAATTCGCAGAAGAGATGAATTCAAGACATGTTGGAGTTCAGTGAGTGGCTGTCTTTCTTCTGCTGAGAGGCATGCTGTGGCCGCCGGTGCAGAGCTTTCCCAACAGTGGCAGCAGGTGGTTGTAAGAGCATCTGCACATTTTGTGAGGTAAAGACTTGTTGGTTGATGCCTTTGCAGAAAACAAAAAGCCACTTTTGTACAAGAACAGACTTAAATTGTGTCTGCTAAGACCCAAGGTGAATGCTTCCTTGTAAACTGATTATTATCCTCCTATTAGCCTACTATAAAAAATGTTCTCTTTTTTTATTTTCTTCCTATACCATGTCTCCAAGTTCCTGCAGGTGCCAACCTCAACTGTTAGTAATAGGCTACAAAGGTGGTTTACCCATTTTATTTCCTCAAAGATGACAGTTCAACAATATTCTTCCTGGATTTAATGAAAAACCTGGAAAGCTCTGAATAAGAATTTAATTTAACTTAGTTCCTTTGTTCTTGTGTTTGCTTTTAACTAACAAACCCTTTAACTATAATGAACTACTTCAGTTTAATTTTAAAAAATACTTTATTCGTCCCAAAGGGAAATTAAGACGTCGTAACTCATATCATCCAAGTATCTTCAAAGAGTCGCTGTGGGCAGGAAGGAGCTCCAGTAGCAGTCACTCTCGCAACAAATCTAAAAAGGCCTCTGACTGAAGACGCCGTTACTGCATGACGGTCATGGCATGCTAACAGCTAAACTTCCAGAAAGAAGGACGATATTCCACATTAATGTGTCCGTCAGACATTGGCGAGATCCGCTAATTAGCCTCATTTGCTTTTGCCGCAATTCTATAGAATTGATCAGATTTTTAGACAAAGGAATGGTGAGCTAGAGCAGTTAGTAACTGTGGTACATAGAAACGCATATAACTGCAGCTACAGCTCCGGGTGTGCAGGTTTGCGTCTCTTCTAGCTTTGCACATCCCTAGACTGAAATTCTTCCCTAGTCTTTGCAAAATTAGCTCAATGTGAGTCCGATTGGATAGAGAACATCTGTGAATTGTAAACATGGAAAAAAAAGCAGTAAATTTCCAGGGGGGGAAAAAAAAACATGTTACTAAACTGATCTTTATAGAAAACAGAACATATATATATATTTTATGTCTGGGCGTTTTATCTTTCTTCCTTGTTGTTTTAAAACATGTTTTGGAATTAAATCAGGACTGAATCGGTTCCACTGCCGTGTGGTTTCAAATCGTCTTTTCTTGTCTGTTTTTTTTTTCCTCCTGAAAAAGACATGACTTTCCAGCTGACTCAGCATTTTGTGTTTACACTTTCGGGCTGTGAGGCAAAAAAAAAAAAAAAAAAGAAGCAAATAAACCTGCAGACATGCAGCGGGAGCCTGGCCTTGTGCAGCTGCACTGGCTCATTCAGACCAAAGCCCCTCAAAAGCAAAGACCAATTCATGTTCAAACTGCGGAAAACTCATAGCCGTCCTGTAAAAAAAAAAAAAAAAAAAAAAACGGCATTCTTCACATTCACTTTTTCAACCTCTTTCTCCATGTGAGTCTTTAACGGCTCCCTGCACTGAATATCCGTCAACAATGACCTCTTTATAGTGCAGCCTGAGAAAAGCTGATGGCAAAGAAGGGATTCCAAACCGCTGCTTGGTCGTTTAGCGTTTAAAGGCGCTTTCTGGGAGCCCTGCCCTGCTTGGCCTATGTTTTATGCTCACATCAAAGTTGTTTGTGGAGAACAATACCACCTGGGCCCCGTGCCAGCCCAGCGGCTGGTGTTTCACAGCAACCGCTGCCGCACAGGGGTGAGACGGGGTGAGAGAGTCTGTGAGAGAACGAGGGGACTGAGGCGAGGAGAGGGGATGGATGGGTGAGGGAGTCTCTCAAGGTGGCACTTCCATGGAGACGCGGTTGGGCCAAACACGGCTTCCATCAGTGGATGAACAATAAGTGCGGCCGCTTCATTACTGGAAGCCCAGGAGCAGCAGCTGAAAGTGCTGAGATGTGCTTCTTTGGGCTGTCAGTGGGAGCACCGCTAATCACCATTTAGTGGTAATGACTGATGTTGAGCATAAATCTCTTCTCACGTGGTTGGATGTGTTGTGGCTGTTGGATCGGCTGCCCAGGGGATAAGCAGAGCAGACTGCTTAGTTTATTTTTCACAAGAAACTTCAATCTTTGGTCTTGGGTTTAATGTGCTAATGAGCCATGCTTTTGCACTGGGAATGTAAAGATGTCCCTACAGCATTGCTTGAATTCGTTGAGTTTTTTTGTTTAGTTAGGCTGAGGTCTGTATTTTTCTATTTCATCCGTTCTGTTTGCAGATTTGATGCTGGGTTAAAACTTATTCTCCTGTAGCTTAATCCAAGCTCAAGCTGAAGGCGGCTACTCCTCTGGTGTAACGTTATAGAACAGCTACAGAATTTATTAGGTGTGCGATGATAAATCGGCCCAATTTCTTTAACTTTGGTAGATCGACCGATACTTCCATGAGAAATGGATCTTGTCTACCTCCACAAAGGACTGAAAATCTGCCAGTGCCTACTTTTGCTCTGCCATGAGAGAACAGATTCTGTCTGGATGTGATTTTGTTGCTTGATTTCCCAACTTTCCAGACAAAAAAAATGAGCAGGTCTGACAATAACTGCAATTGCTGCCAAAACATCCCTGACCCACTGAGGACTTCATCCAGAATCTGGAACGTGGGCTGTAGTATGTGGCACCAAGTTGTCAGCAGGAGTTTCTTCACATTCTGGATGTCATGAGGTAGCAGGCGGTATGAATTGAACTCATTTTCCCAGCACATCCTGAAGATGCCCAAATGGATCAAGATCTACACCTCCAACAAGTTATTGTACTGCTCAGACTCCTCCTGAACCGCCTGCTGAAGGAGGTCACAGACAACGGGGAACTGTGTTTCCACGAACAGAAACACTGTTGTTGCAGACTCCTGAGTCCGCAACAACTCCTGAGTGGGTGGTGAGTATCAAACTAACATCTACATGGAAGGCAGAAACCAAGATTTTGTCAGAAGAATATAAAAACATTGCTCATCATCACATTGGTGTATATCTCCAGCAGTCATTCGGTGAGAGGTGGGGTAAATCCTGGACAGGACAAACAACCACATCACACACACACACACACACATACACATGTTTGCGTGGCTATCTTTGTGGGGACTTTCCATTGACTTCCATTCATTTCTACAGTCTTAAACCTTACCCTTATCCTAACCCTAACCATTACATACCTAACCCTAGCCAAACCTCAATTCACACCTCAATCCTAAATCTAACCCTTAACCAAAAACAGCGTTTCCTCTTGTGGGGACCAAGCTCCAGTCCCCACAGTGGGTCCCCACAACGTAGTATGTGTCAGGAAAATGGTCCCCACAAGGTATTACAAATAAACATACTCATACCTAAGGACTATTTAGAGAGACTAATTAACCCAACAGTGAATTTTTGTGACTGTGGGGCAAAGCTGAAGTGCCTGGACACATGCGCAGTGAGAACATGCAAACCTCATGAATAAAGACCCAATAAAGACCCTGCTGCTACCAGCTGTGTCACTGTGCAGCCCAGCTCACTGCACCTGGATATCCACAAAGAAAACAAGAATCACAAGACCACTTTCTTGGGAGTTTTCCTTTTTACTGTCTCCACATGCATTCCATATAAGAAATTTCTGCAAAGTTAATGACCAGACGTAATCATCTGGGTATTCTTAGAAACACTGATGCCCATTGGCATGATAAACTGAACTTCACCGCATCACTGAATCCACTGAATCTCACTGGGTCGTCACTGCTACTTTTTGTTAAGTTTTTTTTTTAAGATGTGCGTTACTTTAATGACAGGTGACTGATTGTAAAACCCAAGACCAAGGCTCGTTATAACCAGTCAATCCCTTCCTGTGTATCTCTTCTCTCATCAGACAATAGATTTAGAATGAAACCGATACAAGCTGGATACATCTGACCGCGTGACCCTTTTTAATGACCCAGAGTCCAATTTCTATATCACAAAAACCTGTAGTTGTGGTAACTACACCATGCCATCACTTCCAAGAAGTCGTCTTTTTCACAAAAATACTAAAATCCAACGACAAAGTTCTTTTCTTTAGAGGCAGCCAACGAGGAATGAAGGGAGAATGAGGTGTGAAGGAAGCAAAGCAGCAGTGGCAGTGCAAGAACTCTCACCAAAATCACTCCTGATGCGCAGCACTCAATTTTCCATTTAGGCCAGCTCTCAATCAGCAAAAAGAGTCTCTTGGCTCCCAGTCAGAGGAGAAACGGACTGATGCATTCGATATATTTTAAATTCACTGGAAGCCAAAGCCGTAAATCATTACCTAAGGCCTTTCGGTTCACAGTTTTCTTCTTCAAATTGCCCTCCCTCCCACCACTTCATGGCACAGATTACTGAGGAACTTACTGAGAGCATTGTTTCCCTTGCCAGCTCACTTGGCATATGTCGCCCTATTTCAAACCCTGCGGCTGTTACACAGGAGGAGTCAATAAGCAGCACTGAGGTTATTTATGAGGTTGTCCTTAAATAACCTTTTCATACCCAAAGTTTGACCGATGTCTCTGAAAGTATGAGTACTGTTGGCACCAACTAACAGGAAGTCAACTACATGATTAGACTACATATTTATAAATAATTAGAGTAATAATTATATAAATATATAAATCATTCTATATATCTATATATATTCTGTAAGTATAAAATCATGTAGTTTTGGTCATTTATAGGCACAGTTGAGCAAATTTTTTGTTTGGCAATTTAGCTACCTTTGAAAATGTTTACACACTGGCTTTCTCTAAGCTAAGTGTAGGGAAGCTAAGCTACCCTAAGCGTAGCTTCCCTAACCTTATAATTTATTTCTGGATAAATTATAAGGTTCCAATTTGCTTGTCTATTTTGTAAAGTTTTCAGTTGAATAAATATTGACATTTGTGTTCATGTTTTGGTTGTCGACTGTTACAAGTTCTTCAAGACGGTCGAGCGGTTTCATTTCCTCTCTCTTCCGCATCTCTCAGTAGCATTTCAAATGAGACAAATTCAGAAAGTAAAACATTGGAGAGTAGAGAGCAAAATTTAACATAAACAGAAACTCTACGGACATTCTAGACCATATAAGTTCTGATATAAATATAGTATATAAATTGGTGCTCCAGGGTATACATCATTTGAACTGAGGCTAGCGCTTTATCGTTAGCTTCCATTAATAGCTGAACTAATGTTTGAGTGGTGATTTGAAACTCTGGTGAATGCACAGCTCAAGACAACATGTGGTGATCCTTGCTTTGAACTTTAACTGGGTCATGCTGGAGGGCTGTTTGTTGAGTGATTTCCTGTCCCTTACCGATTCGAATGTCTCCAGGTTTTGTCCAATGATTTTCTGACCGTGCAGATGAGTTTATTGAATCTGCTGGCATCTCTGGGCAGTGATGCTGCTCCCTGCAGCAGATCACAGTATAAAAGATGGCACCTGCCTGCCAGCTCAGACTGGGAGGATATCTCCAGCATCTCACTGCTTACATTACAGAAATGAGGTCATTGTTGGTGATCCTGCAGCCTGTTAAGATGCACAGCCAAGTACTTCTAAAACTGCAAACATCTTTGCAGAAAGTGAGATTTCTTTATCCGACCCTATCAAGTTGGTATGTTATTACATCAGCAGCACACATGCTACTTTACAAGATGTTAGCAAACATGTACCTGCAGCATTGGATATAGAAAATGAAAACATGTTGGCATCAGTTAGCTGACAAGTACATGATCGAGATCTTCTGCTGCTAACGTTAGCAGAACATTTAGCAAATCCCAGTAGCTTTTCAACAAAAAAACTGGAGCAAGAAGAAGTTGGATATGATGTTTTTCTAGGATCTGAGTTCTGTTTTGGGATTGTTTTGTAGATGTGGGTTTGGGATTATAACACTATATTTGAAGAATTACATAATGGTAAGACGTAAAAATACCCTCTGTCCGTTCAAATAAAAACAAAATTATTCTTTGTAAAAGATGAAGCACAAATTGAAAAAGCCTGGGGAAAATCAGGTTAAAAGATGCAAAACCCCGAAATTTAAAAGCCTTCAACTGTGGCTCTTAACAAAGATGAACAGCACATATTTTTACCCACCTGTAGATAAGGTATTCACTTCTATTTGTGGCGCTGCAAGTCTCATTTTTGTGAGAGAGCCTGTCAACACGTTATGTAAGAAAGCGATGCATGTGGAGCAGGTACAGCCGTGCACACACAGTGCAGATGAGACATGCTAGAGGTGTTAGGAGTGAAGGTGTCATCGGATATGATGAGTGCTAAAAAAAGCAAGGTGAGACATCCCTCTGTGCTTCTGTCTATTTTAAACACAGGTGGCAGGATGCATGAAAGGCAGTCAGTTTCAGAAGAAATGAGTGTTTGTTTATGCTTTAAGTTAGATTAACTCTAAAATATGCATCATTGGTTACCAATAACTTATTTCTTAAAGTATAATAGGAGATGGCTAGAATATATATTTAGCTCCAAAGAACTTCTGCAGATGATGGAACACTAAACTTGAAGATGTTTGCTATTTGTTGTTTAAAATAAATATTTCTTCTAAGAATTAAGTTTTTTATTTTTGTAAGCAGTCCTGGTTAATTGTATTTCAGACTTTTTTAAAAGGGTCCTTCTGAAACTTTTCACGGCAAACTCATGTTTCTGGGTTTTGCTACGGCGTACTAGAGCTTATTGTAGATAAAAAAAATGTTAAAAAAAAGGAGTAAATGTCTGCCATAAACTCAGAAGTTTTCTAGACAAAAACAAGGACATTTTTGAGCTCCAAAAGTTGAAAGTTTGCTAGAAAAAACAGAATTTTTTAGATTGATCTCAGAAATGTTATAAAAAAACAAAACAAAAACAAAAAAACTGGAAAATTTCTTTGTTTGAAAAGCCAAAATTATGCTAGAAAAAATATAGAAAGTTTGAGGTTGATCTCAGAAATTTTCTAGAATACATGAACATTTCTGAGGCTCAAAAGACGAGCAATTCGACTTTTGAAATACAGAAAATTTCCACGTTTTTCTGAGATTAATTGATCAATATTTGAGTTTTTTTTTTCTTGCAAAATTTAAACTTTTTAAGCTTAGAAAAAGTTAATCTCAGAAATTTCTCAAATTTCTGAGATTAATCTCCAAATTTTTGACAAATTTATTTTACATGTTTTTATATCTATAATCAGTCCAACACACTGTCATATTTTTCTAAAAGTCAGGCGGATTTGTTTTGCTTCAAATAGAAGCCCCAAATATTTTTTACAAAAAATTGCTGCAAATTGATTTTTTTATTATTTAATTTCACACAGTGTTGTGTAAAGTTTTAGAAGTACTTGGCTGAGCATCTTAACAGGCTGCAGGATCACCAACAATGACCTCATTTCTGTAATGTAAGCAGTGAGATGCTGGAGATATCCTCCCAGTCTGAGCTGGCAGGCAGGTGCCATCTTTTATACTGTGATCTGCTGCAGGGAGCAGCATCACTGCCCAGAGATGCCAGCAGATTCAATAAACTCATCTGCACGGTCAGAAAATCATTGGACAAAACCTGGAGACATTCGAATCGGTAAGGGACAGGAAATCACTCAACAAACAGCCCTCCAGCATGAACAATCCATCCCACAGGCTTCAAGGAAAACCAGCAGAGACAGCAGAGCTCTTACTTCAACAGACGCTCTCTGCTCTACTGTCATAAAGAAGAACGCTGTTGTTTGCCAGCTCAAAGAGCTCAGAAAGCTATCAAGCTGTAAAGCATCCAATTTGTGGCTATAGAAGTGGTAATGCTGTAATGGTGTGGTTGCAGCGTTGTTGCTGCTGACCATTTCCAAGTCCTTAATAACTGTGTGCCCAACCTCTGATGGATACTGTACTGATTCACCAGACCTCAGTCCAACAGAGCACCTTTGGTATGTGGTGGAATTGGATATTGGCATCATGAATAAGCAGCCAACAATTTTTCAGTGACTGATTAATAGTATATGGATCACAATTTATAGCTTTAATAATTATGAGGAGTTTTAAGTCCGAAAGGCTAGTCCAATAGTAACAATAACAAGACGTCCCTAATTAAAGGGTAGCATGTCTGTTATTTCTGACAACTCATTTGCAAATCTGCTTTTCTACTAAAAAAAAAAAAAAAAACTGTCTTAAGTATTAAGTATTACATTAAATCTGATCTAGTCCAGAAAACCCAGAAGCGCTTCAGACTGTCTAGTTATTCACTGTGTGGGCGGAAAGGTCGTTATTAAAGTAGATTTGTACCAGAAATTGCTTGTTTATTCCTATTACATTATGATATTCAGAAGAAAGCGAATTACCTCGCGAGCTCAACCGCAAACTGAAGGGGCGGGGCCAAGAGTCACCGTCCGGGTTTCCCACCCAAGTTTCCACGGGACTCAGGTGTTTCAGGTAAGAAAAATGAAAGACAAGTATTTTTGAAAAAGTGCGCACTTATAAGTGCGCTCTTCAATAATAGCATAAATATATATTGTAGCTGTTTCCAAGAAAATCTTGACCCAATTGAACTCCTGTTATTCACCGCCTACAGGATGAATAAATTCGGACTTCCCGCCTCGCTCCTCTCGCGATGCTTCCTTCCGAGGGCTAATTAGAGGTTAGCAATCAACATTTTGCTGGTTCTTTAAACAAATTCCTACTGGGTATGCATGCTTTTCTCATTTCTTAATGCTGCATTTACTTATAAATAAAATAATTCGTGTATATTAAGATGCAAATATTATACTACACATGTAGTTATTAGTTATTAGACTTCTGAATTTGCAAGCTGCGTTAGCGCTGACCTTATTTTGGGAAAATTTCACAGAGCTCAGGCTAGCCATATGGTTTACATTTTACAGTGAAAGAATATCGCGGCGAGGTTAATTTTATGTTGTACGGAGCCCTCTAGGGGACATTGGGGGAAAAAAAATATTTTGCGTTCCCTCACAATAAGCTTACCGCAATATCTGCTGGTCTACTTTGCATACAGTCACGAATGTCAATTTAAAGTTTCAAATATATATAACATTTAAAAGAGCCTCGGTGAAAACGTGTTTATTATTAACTCTTTGGTGCAAAAAACTGATTGAAAACCAATTAATTCACTGCATGTTTATGTCTGTTTGTGTAAAGCTGAGATAAAACTTTAAACCATTCACACTATCAACACAAAAAAGACACAAAACTGTTATTATCCCGTGATAATAACTCAGAAATAGTGCAAGTAGTTTGGTGTATTTTTATTTCTTCTTACGGAAAGTTTCAGTTTATGTCGTAGGTTTATGGTGCATTTCCTAAAAAATATAACTTTAGATATTTCACAAGATATTAACATACATGGAAGAACCTTACGAAAACCTTATGTAATAGCAGAAAGTAGATGACAACCGTAAGAAAGGCTTGCAGCATTCAATTATGCCGCATGAACAGATCAGTACATTATTGCGAGGTAACGCAAAAGTATTGAGAGGTAACTCAAAAAATAACTAAATTCTCCATGTCCCCTGGGGGGCTCCGTAATGTTGGATGCTTTTCATTAAACAAGGGAAGTTTTGTTTGCTGTATATTTAACATAAACTGTAATGAGAACAATTTCTTCCCAGCCTAAGGTAAGATTTAGATGTAAACTCCTGTTCTGTGTTTTACGTTTCACACTAATTGACACATCTGTCATCATGTGTGCATATGATTCAATTACGTCTTTTTGAAACTGGGTATAAGGCTCCAAAGTAATATGAAATTATCTGTCACTTGTCAAATTTGGTACTACTCCTGCAGTTCTTGGGCAAGAAATATTGACCCACTCTTAACTATTCACCTAAACACTTGAGTTTATTCATACTACTTTCAATTATACTATAATTGAAACTAGTAATTGAAACTTTTAGACTTCCCTAAATGTTTTTAGACATTTAGGGAAAATGTCTAAAAACATCTCAGCAACCCAGAAATGTATTTCAACCCAAGAATGTTTAGTGTTTTATAGACAAACATCATAATTTTAAAGTATTTTCTTTGGTAAACTGAGGTCCGGTGTAATGATTTAAGAACATGTGTGATATAATGCATCTTCCTGGTGTTGATTCAGGTGTCTGGCAGCAGCATATTGGATAAGCTGCAGTTGCCTGATTGAATTTTTCAAATGTTTCAGTAAAGAAACTTATGCTGCAGTCTGTCCTTCTGAAAACATCATCTTGTTTTGACATGAAGCTCTTCATTCTGCCTCAGTTTGTAAGGTGATAGCAAGCTGGATTGGTAAGAGATTTTATTTCATGCTCTGTAGCCTTTAAGCCCCACTAAGTCTAGAAATGAGCAGTGCATAAATAGGAATTGAGCTCTAACTGTTTATAACCTGTGGGGGGCAGTAGTGGGCTAGAGATCTGTCAAAGCGTCCCTCAGACCAAAAACAAGAGTAAGAATGGAAAGAAATGCAACTTAAAATGGTTCTAAAACTGACTGAGACGAACCAGAAGTTATGTACTGTTCAGAAAAAATACAGGAAACTCATAATGAAATGATCGGAATAATAAAATCAAGTAAACAGATAAAACAAGTAAATTTAAATAATAAAAAAAAAGAAACGAGAGAAATCAATTATAAGAGGAACTTAGGAACTACACGTTGATTGGATTTGGGAGAAAACACTGGAGGTGACTGGGTACATATTGTGTATGCAGAAAGGTAAAATGAAATAAAATTCAACAAAAGAATAAAGTATAAATGAGAAATTATTATAAAAGTGTCTTAAATTTAAGTAAAACTGGAGATTGAATATGAATCTTTATTTGTCAGAATGATGGGACACAGAGACAACCAAAGGGATACTGGTCAGACTAAAACTGTAATTTTTATTTATAAAAAAATTCAGAAAATCAATTATTTTCCTTTCATTTAACAGATATACACTAATTTGTAAAACTAAATGACATTGATGTTTGTGATAAAATGTAGAAAGGTTTAAGGGATATAAATATTCATGCAAGGCACTGTAGAAATAATTTTTAGTTTTATTTATGGGAAGTTGATTTATTGGTATTTGAAAATGTTTCCTTTATACTGAACTCAAAATTCAATCAGAAACAGAAATATTGTTAAAACATGTATTTTAAATTAAACATGTTGTAATTTACCAGAATTATTTTTGATGGAAGATGGAATTTTATCAGCAAATCAGTTCTGATAATCTGACTTCTCTCCACGTTCTGTCAGTGTATCAATTATTGAGGAGGAATGAGGTGAGACAAAAGTAAAAGGTAATTAATTTATTTGACAAAAGCCGTGACTTTTCCTTTTCCTCTGCTGCAGACAGGAGCCATAAAGGGGATTTTTTGTTGTGGTAATATTTCAGTCTGACATGTGGGGGCGTTTCTTGCAAAAAATTGACATAAACTGGTTTTAAGCCACAGCAAATGCTTTACTTCCATTTGCAGGATCAACCTGGAGGCACATAGCTTTTTCCTATAATGGACTTCCAATATGAACATTTTAACTGCTATAAGGATATCAGAGAAATTTACATAGGTGGTGTAAAGGTGGGACATTTCAAAGCTCTTCAGCCCCACAGTTCTGTGTTTCCAATCATTTGGTCATAAAATGTCCCAGAGGGGCCAATAAAAGTCACAACAGAATGAGGCTCAGTTTCTAAAACACACAAAACGTCCAGTTTACATGTTGGGCTAGCTTTACCTGTTGCAATAATGACAACTTCACTAACTTAGACTTGGTGAATTCTGATACTGAGCTTTGCATTTACTAAACAACAAATAAAAACAATTCAATAAGGACGATTTGAAAAGGCTGTTTTTTTTATCCACAGTGGCAGGTTTGTAAGAGACAGAAATATCAGTTATTTGATAATCAATGACTTTTGTGCACATTTTTACAAGTTTGTTCAACTCATTTAACCTGCTAGCTGCAGATTAGCTTTATTAATGCAACTTCAAAGATCTACAAATGGAAATTTAAAGCTATGAATAATATATTAGTAATCAGTTAAAAATATTGGTGGACTTGATGTCCCCTCGCATCCAAATAACTGTGTGAGAAATGCAAGTTCAAATGAATTAGAATATTCTAATTTACAAAACGTTAACATTTTAAAATTAGTAACACAAATCACAGCTTACCTTTACCTTTAAGGTTGAATTAGGCCCTAATGGGAATCCAGTTTGTTTCCAGTTTCCCCACTATCCCAGCATGTCCCTCCAACCCACTGCAGGTGGTGGGAGACCAGGAGAACTGTAGCAAACATGACATCACTTTTGGGACGCTATAACCATCACTGCACAAGTCATTCTCTCCTCAAGTGTCCACTTTCTTGTAAATATTCTGTCTTGTCATGAACATAAAATAAACCCCTACCATTTTTACTTATTTGAAAACAATTGAATTTATAATCTATGCTGTGTATTCTGTACAGTATAGTCTCTATTTTTTTTGTTTTTTTTAATGTTTTGATAATCATCGGCGTGCTTCCAGTTGTCCTTTAAATACAAAGCCTATTTTTTTCTTTCCTCATATTTTGTTTCAGCCCACCACAGCATATTTCATTAATTGTCTAAGGTTGATTTGTTTCTCTAAATTTTCTTAGTTTTTTTTTTTACATTCTACATGAGTATGATGTGTTAATTATCAACAGATTGAATGACTACCTGTTTTATTTGCAGTTAAAGTGGGAATAACATATTTTTCAAGCCTAGATACAAGTAACAGAAATGATAAAATTAGTCTGTTTACATAACACATTTATTTCCTTAGTGGTGCATTTGTCAGCATGTCCTCACTGAACTCAATTTCTTTTGCAGCCCGCAAGCAGCAGGTCCTGAGTAGCTGCCAAGTTTGCTTAAGCCCTGCTCAGTTCTTTTCTTTTTTTTTTAATAATCAGAACTCATGAAAAACAAGTCTGCATATGAGAGTTGATCTGGGCGTTATGTGTCCTGGTTCTTCAAATATAAAATACAATTATTCTTTAATTGAAGACAAAGTATATCTGGCTTCTGGAATGTAATTTGTGATGCATTTTTGTTTTTTTAACAGGATCTTCCTGTCTGTTCCCTGGTTGTGGCAGTTAAAGGCAGATCTGCGTAATCATGAGGCAAGTGATCAGATTTATTGTTTTTTTTTGTGTGTGTGTGTGTGTGTGTGTGTGCGTGTGTGGGGGTGTGTGTGTGTGTGTCTGCTCCAGAACACTGGAGTCAGAACGTTTTGGGGTGTTTCTCAAAAAGTGATATAGTTACAGTACATTTTTCCCTATGCGATTTAATTTAGAAAGTTACCTGTGAAAAAAATATTTCCTTTTATTCATTTTTACAAACCTGCGATGAATTCTTCTGCTTCAGTATTTGCTGAACATGTGTAAACTGGCAAGGAGTGAGTTTGTGTGGGACACACACCCACACACACCCAGTGAGAGCGAGTGAGCGAGCAGGAAGGAACCCATATTAAGAGGGACACTTGAATGAATCAGAAGAATAGGTTTTTGCATGTCAAGCAGCTCGAGTACTAAGCTTTGAATGGACAGACAAAACCACCTTCTCCAGTTCAAATGATGCAAACCTGCACGATTGGAGGAATTTAAACTCCTCTGTGTGTTTGTGTCTCATTTCTCTAACCCCTGAATCACCAGTTACATTCATTTGCTGTACAAGAACAGCACATAGTTTGTTCTAAAGCAAGTGGAATGAACACAATCTAACAAGCTCTGAAAACTTTGATTTGATTTTTCAAGCAAAGCATTTCATGCGTCTTCTTCTGTTTTTTTTATATTTCTGGAAGATAATTCAATGTACATGATCAAATGTATTGTTTTAATTCTAGTCAATTCTCTTCTGTCAAGAAAAATCTTGACATGTTCAAGATTTTTTGAACATGTTAAGTGGGGCTCTATGAAATCTGTGAAAGATTCATGCCATGGCGTAAAGTTCTGGTTTGGTCCACTTTTCTTTCTGGACTCCAACTGCTTGAGAAACCATAACGTTGTCTAATAGCAGCTCAGTGATTGCTGGAAGTTTTGTTTTGGTGTCACTTGTTGAAATTGCTCTTCGGAACATTGCATTGCACACTTGGTTCCACACATGAACATTGTTCAGGTGTTTATTGGTAAAACAGCTCTGGATTTGTTTGGTACATGTGTGTACCGAACTGTCAGGGCTGCATCGGGTATACGTACATGGCTTTAAAATCATGGTTTGCTGTTTTAATAAAGATAAATGAATACTTGTATATGTTTTTTAGATTATTCAAAAGTGAACCCAGAACATTAACCTTTCTACCACTAAATTGATTTTATCAATACATCCTACTATGCTACATAATGAGTGGTTTAGAAATAACAGGAGGTGTCGTTTCACATGAAAATTATTATTGTTTTCAGGAATTTTTTATTAACCCTGTGCTGACAGTTGGTCCTAAGCAACTCACTTCAGATTAGTTTTGATATATAATCCAGTGTTGCAGTCGAACCTCAATGTATTATAGACGTGCAGCTGATGGGAAACCCCCTCCTGACGATAGAGGACTGCCCTGTACAATCACATGTCCGCTGCTAGAAACACTTCCACTGCACTTGGGGCTGGTTGAATACTACAGGTCACTGGCTATTTATCTCTGTAGCAGTGATGTTTACATTTGGTGTGACGTCGTGGGTGAGTAATTAAGTCCAGTGTAGAGCAAGTTATGTATCCTAAGCTGTTCAAAAACCCTGACACAAAGCAACGGTTTGCTCCACCTTTCCTTCTATTAATGATTAAGTTATTTAAACAAACAAGCATACAATTTAACTACTTAAAGGAGAATCCTGAGAGGAACTGAGAATGAATGTTCAAAGTATTATTAGGCAATTAAAGGTAAAGTTTGATCAAAAGAAGGGCTGCACAATATACCTCAAATACATTGTCATCAACAATATCAGTATGTGCAATATTCTCATTGCAAAGAACCGTTTGAAGTGTAATGATTGCTGGCTAATACATTCCAAGTGTTATGAACTTGCATTTTTCATGCTAATGTAGCATTTAGCCAGTTGGACAGTCTTATGGCAGAAGATGTTCACACCAGACACTAATGGTACTGCTAAAGGTCAGAGAGTGATGGAAATGCATGAGAAAGAGAGGAAAGAAGAAAATAGGCATATATGGCAACTTATATCATTATTGCAATCTTTACTAACATCATCATAAGATTTTCTAATATTATGCAGCCCTAACAGTAAGAATAACTCTGAAATACAGAGAAACATGCAGAGATAAGATGGCATGAGTGCAGCATATCCTAAGGTGCTATTCCAGTTATCTGTTGAAAACTTCTGTATTTTTTTCATGTCACAATGTATACTGTGCTATTTAAAAAAAATGGCAATGTTACTATTTTCCCAGTCAGATGCAGCCTTAATCAAAACTATCTATCGATGCCTCTCTCTAAAACTAAGAGCATTTAAGAGTATATATGGAGTTAATACAAATATTGGTATTTTTACACTAAATTCATGATCATGATATTATCACCGCGTCACCAGGGCAAAGAAAATTTCCAATCAGTTTTAAAAACTTGTTGAACACATTGCATATTTAGGACACAGATTGCTATTCTGACCAGACAAAGAAATAAAGAACACTTTTTAACTGTTTTGTCTAACTCAAAATTATTATGAGCCACAGATATTATGAGCCATAGAAAATCAAAAATAGCACTGGTACACCAGGTTGAAAGTCAAGGAGAAAAAGTTTAAAAGAGTTTTAAAAACAGGAAGCGATGGAGCCTGCCTGACGTGTACCGGCAACTCGTTCCATGTTTTAGGAGCCAAAACTGCAAAGGCTCTGTTTCCTCTGGATTTATAAAATGTCAGTGAACACCAGGAGGTCAGCTGATCTAAGAGCACACAATGGCATTTAAAGGTGAAGCAGATCAGACAAATAAGAAGGGCCAAGAACATTAACGAATTAAAGAAGAAATAAATAAAATCTGAAGTGGATTATCTGGGAAGCCAGCAAAGGGAAGTTGTAACTACATGTATGTGCTTTCATTTGCTTTACAAGTTAAAAATTGTGCAGCACCATTTTGTTTTTTACCAGCTGTATATGTGAGAGGATGGCTTGGCTAACTTCAATCAAAAGAGCGTTACAATAATCCAGACATGATGTGATAACAGCATGGATCAATGTCGCGAGGTGGCGTCTATGCAGAGGGGCTTAACATTTGACAGCCGCCTCAACTAAAAGAAAGAAACTTAACCACAGCGCTGACATGTGAGCCAGATGTTAGGCTGAGGTCCAGTTCACACCTACACTTGTGATGCTGGACTTTTTGTGATCCTGGGAGTCAAACGAAGGAGTACAGCTGAAGTCGCTGAATGACATAGACTCCTGTCAAGAGTACATTTTTCCTTTCCTCCTATCAGAGATGTAGGAGGAATCTCAATGTTTCTCCTGCCATTGAGAACTGCCCAATGTTTTTAGCACAATTAAAACATTGTTACCAGAATCCATTGCTAAAGATATGTCATTAAAAACCCTTAAAACGGCATTTCTGTGATATGTTTTAAACCCAGATCAGAAATCCTTTATATATTGACAGATATAGATTTATTCAAAAAGTCCTTCAACTCTGATTTGTTTCCAATATTTTGGACAAAATGGTAACTAAAAATCAAAATATTGACATATATTACTTCAATGGTGTTGAGCATTTTTAAAAGGAAAATTTCCTTTTATACTAATAAAGAGGGAATATGAGTATAGAGGGGAAATAAAATGCATGTGATAAATGAATTTAAAAAATGTAATTTTTATTCTGGTGACTGTTTATGAAGGAAAGTTAAAGAAACATTGTTTTGAAGTTACATATTTGTTTGGCTAAATCCAATATGAAATATCATCTCTAATATAGTTATCATTGTATTTAAGAAAATATATTGATATAATTTTTTGGCAGTATACCCCCAGTTGGGCCATTCACTGACTTAGCGAGACCAAAGGGGTCCAATAAATCTAAAAAGTTCTTCCAGAGCAACACACGATAAAATATCCAAAAATTAATTTGTGTTCATATTTTGGTGTAAAATTTTCCAAGCAGTCACAATAGTTTCATAGAAAGTCTTCGTTTTACTGGGCTAATGCTGTTTTTCATTGGACAAGAAGTGAGTCACCAGCCCAACATAGCATACAACTATTAACTAACTACAACAGAGATATTTGTTGTTTTGAATTTATTTAGCTTCTTCAACATCATATTGATGCAGATTGCTGTTAGCTTTCAAGTGTTTCAGAAACCAAAGATCACTCATGTAGCTTATTTGAAAAAAATAAAATAAAATCCTTCTTTAGAAATGTTGACTGTGGAAGCTGACATTAGCCTTGGGGACGTCTGTGCTGCTGCAGCATGTTTAGCGTTGAGATGCTGTTTTAGGCTTGAAGAGCTTCGCTGACAGGCTGACTCCTTCTAGCACAATGTGCACACGAGTCGTTTTCCGGCGTCCCATCAAATCATTTTTTGAAGCATAAATTAACACCCAGTGGGCCAAGAGAAGCAGCTTTGGCGTCCATTGTTGTTTGCGGATGTGCATCAGTTTTATGGGTGTACCAGAAACACCTGAGTGCGAAGGTTCTGACTAAAACCTTTTGTATGTTAAAAAAAAAAAAAAAAAAGTAATTAGAAGGGTTAAAATTTTCAACACATTGCAATCTTTATAATTAATTAATTGAAATTACACTACCAGAATCAGTGTAACTAAAGCAAAGGTAGCTGGTTATGAAATTTAACCATTACTGGAATCTTATGTCTTTAAGCCAGTATGTTTAATTAAGATTGATTGAGATTCGTTTTAATGGCCAACATTTAAAATTTCCATTTAAAGTCTATAAACATCAGCTTTTCTATTAGGCCAGAAAAATAGTTTGATAGAAACGAAAAATATAACCACAATAAAAGAAAACATCAAAATAAACCAATGCAAAACAGTCCCTCTTCTTTATTTGTTCACACTGATTTCTCAGCCATCATTACATCATTAATCTGACACCGAATCCATAATACAGAAAAGCACCACAGACTCTACCAAACATATCGTCTCTCCCTTCAGCTCCGTAATTGGCCTGTTCTTGCTGATGTGAGTTATTAAGTAAGTAAAAAGAGAACATTCAGTAATGTTCCCGAACCCTTCAACGGAGCGATTGTGTTGGAGGGAAGGCTTGTATTATGTGAAGGTAACAGCAGCCGCTGGAATGCTGGTTGTGATGGGGTGTAAGTGTCTGACAGAATTATCTGTGTCAAGTGGCTCTCTGACCACAGTTACATGATCTCATGAGGAACCCCCCCTCGTCCCCATTCTCCACTCAACACACACAGATATATATATGTACGTATATAATTATATACAGACACAGTCGCAGTTAAAGCTGCAAGCCCCTCACACACACTACATCTGACCTAAAGGTCAAGGTGCACTGACTCCAGGGTTTGTCTGACTGGGCCTCTCTTTGCATTCCACTGCCTGGAGGAGGGGGGTTGGAGCAGCCAGGCTTATTACCGGAGCGAGAGAAAGAGTGAGAGAAAGAGGGAGGGAGAAGGGGAAGGGTGGAGGGGGGTGAAAGAAGCTGGAAGATATTATGGACTATTTCCTTGCCTAGAAGCCCAGCGCTTGTTCCCTCCCACTCAGCAGCAAGTTTTACAACAAAAGTAGAGAAAACGCTGAAAACTTGAACCTGCTGCTCTCCTCCGGCTGCCTCGGCCTTCCTAGCGGCTCGCTTGTTTTCTTTCCCCGCCGCTGCCTGCGCATGTTTCTCACTCGCTTGCTCCCACCCTCCCTCTGCCTCCTTCTCTGGGCTGCATGTAAGGAGATCACTTTGTTTCCGTAGCCTTTTTCCACGGTGCTGCAGACACACATGGAGAAGAGGATTGAATTTGAGGAGATATTGACAGGGTGGGTTGGGGAGGGGGTGGTGGTGTTTCACAGCTGCAAGAATCCCCTCCATCTTCCCCACACCAGGGCTAATGCTCCCCTCCCTCTCCCGCTCTCTTCTCGGGGTGTTTGACTCTCCCTCTGCCGCGCTGTCTCTGCTTTCTGCCTGTCGGAGGGGTGGGGGTGCCATATGGAAGCTCCGAAAAATTTAAGCGGATCGGAGATAAAGCGAAAGGAATCTTACATTTGCGAGCTCAGATGTCGGGAACTATGTGGTAAGTGCTCTTCTGTTTCTAGCGAAGCACTTTTCAGAAGTTCTGCTCAGTGAGAATCTCCATCTGCCTGCCCTTCTCCATAGCTAGCAAATTGGGTTTTTTAAAAAGTCTTGGACTGCTGTTTTGTTTTAGGCAAAATGATTAAACAGAACTTTTCTTTCACTTTATGTTTAAAGCTGTTCTCGTCTCCTGGCTGTAAGAGGCTGTTGAATTTTAAATTTTGAGGGTCAAGGTGGACTGATGCGGGGGGGCGGATGGAAAACGGGGCCAGATGGGGGAAGGGAATTTGGTGGGGTCAAAGAGAATGGCACGATGGCTCGAAAAAACTTTTTTAGTTGTGACACTGACACTGAAGTGTCTCTTGTTTTTGGAGCTGAAGTGAAGGAGATCTGCGTTTCTCCCTGATTAAATTTATCCAATGCTCAGTTGTGACGGATTTAAATTACAGAACACACACACACACACACACAAAAAATAAATAAAATTCTCAATTTCTTTAATAAATGAGGACAACATCTAGAGAATTTACATATTGCACAATTGCAAACTAAGCATGTCTGATAACAAATTGTTTGCTCACTTGTTTTTAATCCAGAAATCTGCAAAAGTTTCAGAGTTGTGAAGCCCTGTCGGCCGAGCGCCGATCTGGATTTGGTCGGCCTTTGTTGAAATGCTTCAGGGTTGTAGAATTTTTTTGGTGGCGTTGCTGAAATGAAATGTAACAGATTATTATGACTGCTGTCTGCTTCCTTCAGAAAGCTGAAGTAGATATTGGTAGATTTTGCTGCAGTTGCAAATGAACATTTCTCTGCAGGCTCCCTGAATGAGCCTTTTGTGTGATAAATGTAAAGGATACCTCAGCAGCACTCTGTGCATCTTTATAGTACATTTTGAACTATGTATTTATTTGACAATGAATTGTTGCATTTAGTATTTTATGTTTGTTTAGTTTCTGTGCATTTCTAAAATCTTGAATCAGCTCTTTATTTTTTACAAATTATTTGCAAACTATTTTTTATTTCCTATTTTTGCACGCAACAGATAAAACTGCAGTTTCTCTCTTGCAAAAACATTTGCTAAATGTCACCATTTCTAGGCTTGTTTATTCCTTTGCTCTTTTATTTTAACCTCACCTGTGAGAAACTTCTCAACCATCCTCAGTTTGCGTGAATGCAATGAGAAAGTGAAGTGATTTTGGTCAGCTGCTGAACTTTAGCGCAGTGATTTATGTGCTTCACCTTGTTGGCTCATTGGCTGCTGGCGGGTTTTGACCTCTTTCTTTTTCTCTCGTCTCGTTGAAGAAATGAGACCCCTTCTCTGTCTGACTCATCCTCAACCTCCCTCGCTCCCTCTTGTCATTAGACATGGCAGCAACATGGGAATTAAATGTCTTCACTTGCAATTGTGAGCATATTTCTTTTGTGGAAGGTGCTGTCAAGCTGTAATTTCAACTAATTGTGCCTTTGTTTTTAATTTGCCTTATTTAAATGATGCAGGGGATTTTTTTGTGTGTGTGTGCGTGTGCTGGATCTCAGTCAGCAGCACAGCTCTTTTATAGACACAGACACAATGTCTACTGCAGAATCTAGTTCTCTATTTTGAGCATGTAGGTCACGGTATAATGAAGCAGCAGAACAGTAGGCCGTTGTCATGAGGATTCGTGAAGTTTGCTGTCAAAAAGTTGCACTTTTAATAGAGGTGGCTCCTCTTTCTGCTCCAAATGTGGCTGCTAAAAACCACAAACTGCTTACTCAGCACTGAGAAAAAGAAATACTATATTCTCTGTTAGAGATGGGTGATACAGACTTAAAAGTTTGTATCATATATTGTAATATGGGTAAAAATTATGATAAAAAATTCCTTGCAGACTTTTTTTGTGATAGATTATGTCAAAATCCAGAAACATAAATTTTGCTTTAAAAAAACAAACAGAAAAGTAAATAAAAATCAGAACAAATTATTGACTAGTGCTTCAGAACACAAGATACATGAAGTACTGCAATTTTTTTGCAATACTTATTTTCACTGCACTCATAGAACAGTGACAAAAAAAGTAATATTAACGTTATTCATATTTAAGCACTATCAAAATTCTCACTCAGAATAATAATTAAAAAAATCATTATAACCAGTACAATAAATGCCTTTCTCTACTCTGAGTCACATTCCTCACTCAGAATCTGTCCATATCAAATTGAAAAAGTTGAATGGAGAACTTTGTCTTTATTTAATCGTCTAAATAAAATTGTTGTCCAGTCTGAAAGCAGCAAACATGCTTTTCAACTCTTGAGAAAGTATATGTGTGCATACAGAAGATTGCAGCAGCTTTTTGTCCTTCACACCAAGCGTAGACTTGTCAGATAACCCCTCTGACCCCCACAGCCAGTTTTAGCCCTTGCCTCATGCTTCATGCCTCGTCTGGTTATAAATTAGCCCAGTTGTTGTGTGCAAGCAGTAAAAAGGAAAAGCTCACTTAGCAGCAGTGATTTATTAGTTGTCAGGCTGCTGCTGACATCTGAATGACACAGGTGGCATTGAGGATGAAAACAGAAACTCAGAAGCGGGCAGGATCGGAAAGGCTTCAGGAAATAGGAAGTGGTTTTCCCTTACTGCCACTCACCCAGCAGAGAAACAGTAGTTACGCTTCACTGTTTCCTGCTCTGACGCTTTTCTTCCTTTCACTGAGCATGTTGGAGGGATGATTTTTGTTCAAACTGTGCCTCTTATTACTTCAACACATTCATACAAGTTGTGCCAGTTGTTGACGGAGACCTTTTCCACTTGTAGATTGTAAAAGCGTCATCTTCCTGTATTGTGTTCTGTATGTTCTATATACTGTATGCTGAAAGTCTTTTAAAAATCAATGGCTTATCCATCACTGTAAATCTAGTTGTGCATACTTCCATTACAACCATAATGCAACTAAGATAATATTGTTAGGATGTTTGTATGAGAGTCCCAATCTGGGTATTGTCTTACTCGGGCGCTGATCATATTACAAGAGTGCATGTAAATGAAATAAGTGGGCCTCTCTAGCCTCTCCTGTCCCCTTCACAACCATCTGTAATACACTTAAAGCACAACCTGTTTTTAGTGTTGATTAGCGCAAAGTTCAAACAACAACGGTCTGATGTGTAATTTTGATAATATTTCTGCCTTAAATTGTTGGAAGGTCATGCTGGGAGACTAGTCTAATTTTGAATTTCACACTGTTGAAGAGAGCAGCCAAGTTCACTCAGTTTGAGCCAAGAAAACCGCTGAGCATGTAGCCCTAATAATGCTAACCCCGGTCACTGGCTCGGTTTTAATTATGTTGTCAAGAGACTGAGGAGGAGGAGGGACATTTGATCATTTTTCATGCTGCTAATATTTAAAGTTAAATAACCTAAATCCACTTTGGGTGTGTTGAGGTGGAGATTTTCAACACACCTAAAATCGGAAGGTGTTATTATTATATGATTACAGACAGAAAGATGGCTGCTCATTAAAAGGTCCATGTGACAAGACAAGCCATGAATCATAAAGTAATACAAATAAATACTTTGCTTCTTTTTCTAACCCCTAATTATGCATTTTAAAACATCTATCTACAATATTTGTAAGAGTCCTAAAGATTGAGCAAAAGTTAGATAAGAGATTTGTGTGGGAATAAGTCCAAACAGTAAACTGTGTTTCATATACGCAGTTTATCTACAAGAATCGTCCAACACTCCATTATTTCTTTTAGGAAAGTCTGTAAATCTTCGGTTTCTTTTTCTTTTAAGTTTGTCCCAGGTAAGTTGGGTTGTGGATTGTTATAAAAAAATTTGTAATGTCAGGAAGTTATATAGAGACGTGGAAAAAGTCAACAAACTACTCTGATAAAGGAATCTGGAAGTTTAAATTGTATTTTAAAAAAATGAAAGCTGTAATGTGTTTAACACTGGCATTAAAATGATTAGAAGCTGCAGTCTAAATGATGCACTGGGTACTTCATGTCTTTAACAACTTTAGTAAAACTGACCACATGTAAGAAGAATGCAATACATTCAACTTGATATTTCAAACAAAAATGTAAATTTGATGATTTACATTTAAAACACAAAAGCAACATTTACAACTTTTGATTAAATAATATAGCATGGGGTATTGTGGTCCAATATTTATTTAGTTATTTAGACTTTGTGACATAGTCTCACAAAAATCTAAAATGATACCTAATGAGTACCCAAACATCTTGCACTAATTATTAATCCTTTTTGTTATTCAAGATCTAATAGTAGCTTTTATTATTTAGGCTAATCTGATTGGGTTACCCATCAGCTGTAATAACAGACATGCTGCTTTTAGCTTGCTAACTTTAATCCTAGACATTGTTAACCATGATAAGTGGAATAGTTGGCACTGCTTTAGTTTCTGTTCTATCCATGTTTTTTTATTTATTTTTTTTTTTTTGCCACTGTAGTTTAACTTTGTTTTCATAGTTTAGTTTTAGTTTTGAATATCATCCTTCATATTCTCACTCTACCTTATGAGGGTTTAGTGTTATTCTCCAGCATACTCATTTATCTTTCAACTGATTTGCATATTTTGAGGTCTATGACATCTACATATGATTTGTGTAAACTTTATTTGAATCTGATCATTGAATACTACAAACATCTGCTCTGAGTGATAAAAATACCCTAGGAAGTTTAAGGTAGTTGTTTTGAGTCCAAAGAAGGGGTTGCAAGATCATTCCTATGTTTCCTGAAAAGCCAATGTCCCTAACTTTACTGACTACCATCACAGCATCGGAGAATACGCCGCGTGTTGATGCATTTACAGTTTGATGTATTAATGAAACAAAAAGATTTAGCAGTAATTGATCTGCTGATAAATTCTTAGAGCTAATCAGGGTAAAATGGGATGCTAGAATGTGGCCAGATGTTAACCCATTCCAAGTGAAATGCAGAGACAAAGAGGTTGCTGCACCATTTCAGGGCCTCTCTCAGTGAAACTCCAAGATACGTTCTTACATGTTCTGTTTCGAAATCTATCTTCATAGAGCAAGTCATGAATCATAAACGCTGTTTAACCTTCACTCTTTTGGTGAAAACAAAAGTAAGAACTCGATACCCTGCTGGTTTGTCTTCAGCACTTAACTAATGACAGATGATAATGATCATAGATCAGTTATTTAATTTTTAATGATGTTAGGCCAAGTCTTCGGCATTCCTCTGAATATCTATTATCTATGACTGCGTCTTGAATTGGTTCCAATTTATCACAATAAGCCTATTTTCTTAATCTTAAGGCAACATTCAAAAGGATTTTGCAAAGTAGGGATGGGCGACAGGGTAAAATGATCTTATACAGATTTTCTTGCAGTAGAAATAACAATTTGCTTGTGTTATTAAAGTTAAAACACACAATGTTCCATTTAGATCATGGTTATGAGAAGAGTTTCATCTTTTGCCAAACACAAAAACTGTATTTTCATTTGAAGGTAAACAAGAAGACAGAGAGCACTCTGTTACATAAGTCAAAGGAAAATGAGTAATTGAGTCTGTGGAACAATCACTATATGGACTCATTCAATAAATTAAAATGTTATTGAAAAATCTTTTTATTTCAGGAACTTTATTACCAAGTTAAACACATTATAGATTAATTGCGCACAGATGGATGATTAAAATTCTTATTAATCATGAAGATTTTCTGCTTACAGCTAATAAAAACATGACATTTAAAATTAGAATATTACATTACAATACTATTTATACAAAAATAAATGAGGGCTTAATAAAAAGCATTTTAAGACAACCTACTTAAAGGTTGTCCTTTTCAAAAGTTACTTTTGATCTGAAAAATGAAATTCATCTGGACAAATATTGTAATTTATTGAATATGACATGATCCGAAGTCGTCATGTTGCTCGTCACCAGAACTGCTGCCTGCCTGCACCTTTTGCTATTTTCCTACAGTTTTGGTCCCTATTTCCATAACTTAGTAAAATCATCAATCACTAAAAAAAAATAAACTGATATATAACATCAATGCTACGCTTAGAAATCATTTGTTTATGGGGACAAAATTGAAAAAGGTTGGGACAAAACGGGATTGGGAAGGGGCAAATTGACCCTGAGCTTTTTATTTGCACACACACAAATCCACAAACAGGATCAAATGCAAACATAAAAAGCCCCAAGTGGGTTGATGATGATGATGATGTCAGGTTTTTAAATGAGGCTGTGTGACCCATTGCCAGAGATCCATTTCATATGATGCACACAGAAGCATAGAAAAAGAGATTTCAAAAAAGCTTTGTTTCTGTTCTTGTTTTCAATTAAAATCCCTTGATTATATTTTTTCTATGGACAGTATTTTGTAAAACTAATAAGGTTACTAAAAGATTAGAAACAGATGAGCAGTATTAATGTTTCAGGCTTTGGTCTCTAAATAATTGAGAAAATAGTTCAGCTTTAAATTCCTGCATCATTTACTGCCTACATCCTTAAGGTGGAGGAGGAAAATGAAACAACTGGACCAGTTAGACCTTAGTTAGCTATAGCTACGATTCCACCCAATCGTGAATTTTGAGCAAACTTTTAAAATGTTACAAAAAAGGAAAATGCAAATTAGGCATAATTTCATCAAATGTTGACGTTAAATAAACATAATAAACAACATGCAGAGGTTACAATCTAGCACGGACCACACATCTTAGAAAAATAGAAAGAGTCCTCCTCTCTGAGCTGGAGGTTTGCACTTTGACCTGCCAGAGGATGGGAGCGTTCGTTACCTCAGAAATTTTTGGCAAAAGGTGTTTCTGTTGCCCTCTCTTTTTTTTTGTTGTTGTTGGAAAAGCCTAAGACCACCCAAGCCAACATTTTGCAAAATTTAGAATTTTGCCGTTTCTGTCAATCTTTGTTCGATGCAATCCTTCAAAATGCTCATAAAAAACGTTGTTGGAGTTAAGAGTTTTCTGCAGTTGTCTCTTACTGAACCTACTTGTTTTAATACAGCAGCTGTAACTGAGGTTACTGCAAGGTGCTTGGAACAAACTTGCCTTCTGAATGTCGGGTCATTTGACAGATTTCATTTCAAATAGTGCTGACATTGTTTATTTTCAGAACAATCCAATAAGTGTTTTATTCTGAGGGATTTATCTCATTTTGTGTTTGAGCAATCTCAGAGATGTTTGTTTTGGACAGCTGCCTGCTACTTGGGTCAAGAGATCATGATCAATTTGTCTGCTTCTCTTTGAGAAAACAGGAGTTTGTCCTCCTGCTTTGCAAACCAACGGGTTGCAGGACTTCTTTGTGAAACCGTGTGTGTGTGTGAGTCCGTCCCACGTGATTCCCTTTGTATCGTTTTAAACAGCTCTGTCTTTTGTGGACACACAAACTCTGTGCTGGGGGGAGAGAGTGAAGGTTACAGCTCTGAGCATGCAGGGAAATGGCGTCCATACATTTAGCGTTTCCGTTCAGAGGGTGGTGTGGCGTGATGCAGCTTGGCTGTTATCGGGGGGGTAGGGTGGTGGATAATGCAGACACAATGGTCTAAGTCAAACATTAGGAGTGAGACAAAGGACACTCCACTCAGGTCACTGGGGGGCAACTCTTCCCATTATCTCAGGGAAGTGATCTTAACTGGGGGAGTTTTTAAACCCATCAGCAAATTAGTGGCTGCTGGTGTGTGCCTGGGTCATGATCAAAGCCTCGACAGTGCATCTGTTTACAGAGGATCCCCGCAAAGCTTAGGACAGCAGTCACCAAACGTGGGGCTGGGCTAACAGCAAGCATGCTATCATGACTGTGTTATCATTGTCACTGCCGTGGTGTTTACTCATGGGAAGCACAGGATACATTCTTTCTCATCTGCACTAAAGGCTGGGTCCCATGCACCACATACAGAGGAGTTAAGACTTTGTTTTATAGGAATCAACTCCATTATTATGATGCGTTTCTTAAATAGTGAGATGTTATTTTATTGGCTAACGGCTGAGAATGTACATTTTTAAATAATAGGGCCGCAACTAACAATTATTTTCATAATCAATTGTTCTGATTGGAAAAAAAAAAGCCACATTCTGCAGGTTTTTAATTTAATCACTTAAGCCTTCTTAATACAATTTTAAAAATAGATAAAAAAATGCAAATAAACAAATAATTTAATTCCTTTTTAAATAAGGAAATAAACATCTTATTCCCTAAAATGCAACAACATTCATTTTAGTGATTGTTTAATTTTTTTAGCAAAGAATTTTTTTTAGCTAAAAATAAAAAAAAATACTTTGACTTAACACCAATACACTTTGAGGCTGATCTGATAAATTAATAATTTGATAGCAAAAGGTGCTTAATAGGAGATATATATATTTTTATAGGATTTGAACCGTTTGAAGCTAAAACTAGGCCACTAAAAGTTTCAGGAAGTTGATTTTATTTAAAATGTAAATGTCCAATTTTGCTTTTAAGCGTGTTTTTCCAAATAGGCATAATAAAGCTTGAAGAGTCTGTATACACCATTTAATGATTAATTGATAACTTAACTAGTTGACAATTATTCCAATAATCGATTCATCCCTAAAACGTTGTAACTCAGGTAATTTTTGTTGGTACATAAATTTAATCAAATTGGGTAAAAAACATAGGATGTCTTTTAAATTGCCCGGCTCATTAACATTTCCAACTTATTTGATTGTTTTCAGCTGAACCAACTGCAAAGTAGGAGCATGAAACTCCAACAATACCCAGTCCTGTTAATAACCTCATTACAATTCAATTTGAATAAATTCTGTTCATTTTTATAGCACCTATTCACAACAAAACATTAATGGAGATGTATTGAAAACAAATATTCAATTTGAGTTCCAGCTCAAGATTTACAGTATTTCAGCTCAGTCTGAATGTTATTCAACCCAGAGCTTTTATCTATAAAAAAATTCAAAATGTGCTATTTATTTTAATAAAATCTATTGTATAAATTAGTGAATAAATTGAATTCTCTGTTTTGAGTGTGTTGTTGCCAGGAGAGACTTTGACTTTGAACAGGAAGAGCTCCTAAACGCAGGGAGCTGACCTTCTCTGGCTGAAGCAGTTGGGATTAAATCATAATTTGGTTTTACTGAATATCTAGAAATGTTTACTTTAAGGTAATAAAGGGAAAACACTTTAATACTCTCTGACATTTGTTAGACAGTGTAGGTTTTTTTTATTTTCTTAAACAGCACTCGCTTATTTAATTAAATCAGTTAATTGAATTAATTAATCGAAATGATTTTCTTGTCATACATTTAATGTCAGCAAACTTTCTGATTAAAGGACTGCTGTTTTCAGCCACACTGGCTCCTGACTCTCAGGTGTAGGTCAGGTCTGAGTGTTTTTTATGAGCCAAACAACTTGTCAGGTTGTAACCATGTTTATTACTTTAAAACAAGGTGTCAATTATGTGGTAATTACATGCTCTTAAAGCAGCTACTTAACTGCTCAACATCAGGAACATTTATGTTTTTGTCTCCCGGAAAGCGGTTTCTGTATTTTTGAAGTTTAAATCTTGGAAAAAAATAAATTAACACATAAAAGAGAATCAGACTGAAATATGTTTTAAAAATCTTTCAAATGACTGAAGTGAACATCACCGCTCGCATGTCCCCGTCCCACGGTGTGCGTCATTTTTCAGATGAAACCCTATGCGTGTTTGTGTGACTGAAGGGCCATTATGGGACAAGCTTTTAAGGGAGATCTGGGAAGTGGAAACCTAATACTGGCTGACTGCTGCTCTTGTGTACATGATCCCCACAGCTGCTGGAGTGAGAAGAGGAACGAAGGAGAGAAAAAAGGAAGAAAAAGAGAGGAGGGGGCAGAGGAGAGCACGGTGCGCTCAGTAATTAGTTGTCTGGTTTTGTATTGACCAGTCTGGTGCTTAGGCCTTGGGGACTGTTAAATTTGCCATTGAAACTGAAAGGATTATGCACCCAAAAGAAATTAAACGGGAGCAATGAATAGATTGTGGGCCACATGGTGAACCGCTGATTTTTTTCTCTCTCATCTCCGTCAACCTTCAGCCTTCATTTTTCTTCCTAAAGCCTATATGTTTGTGTCAGAAGCTCCTGTTTTTCCTGTTCTAGGTGACAGATTTATACTGGGAGGGTGACTCGTCTTTTAAGGACTGACCTTTTAAGGAACAATCAACCCACTTGTTCCATCTTCGCCAACTTTCTAACATGAAGTCAAAACCCTCATTTCCCGTTTCATGTTAGCTGTAGGGCGATGGGTGTGATTTTGTGAAAGTGTAATAAAATATGCTCAAACGATGACAAGCAGGAATTGATGTGCTCTGCCTGAAAGGGATTTATGTCTCTGTGTACTCCCCCCAGGGCTTGTCGTCTTTATTTCCGTGAGTGCACTCTGGCCATATTGTTCTTTATATCAACGTCCAGTTGTCTCCCTCTAACACCAACTTAATGTCAGTAGAACCGCTCGCATGTCTGTGGACGGAAAATTAAAGTCCTTTCCAGTCATAACCGTATTGCAGTCTCCTTGTTATGACCTGGAGCATGTGTTTTGGGAGGTAAGGGCCGGTGGTCCGCATCACTCATTGAACCTGCTGCATGGAGAGCCTCAAGCGTATCTTGGAGATGTTGCAGAAGTGATGTCACGTTCTCTCCGTTTGCATAGCTGGCAGAGGCGAGCAAGCCGCTCAAGATAGTCACACACTGTGACTTAAAGTGAAAAGAAAAGAAAAAGTCTAATATTTCTTGTCTTCCTCTTGCCACAAGTTACCGGTATCAAGGTCAGCCAAGGTTTTCAGTTGGAAAATCGATACTACAGTTTAAAGTCCTTTACTGAGATGCAAGAGAAAGTGAAACACTAGATGTGTTCCCATTAACCATATAATTGAGCAATTTGGCATTTTGAGAATAAATTTGGTTTATGGAAGCACTGCAATATCCAAAAAACTAAATGTTTTTCAACAAAAAGTTTTGTTGCTAGAATGAGGTGGTTTTTTTCAGCCTTATCAAAAGGTGCAAACCACAAAAAAAGAAGAATGTGACAAGAAGTTCATGGACTCATATTGCTGTGTGATATCGTCCACCTGGCTGAAAGAACGGCCCTGAACTTTTTCATACAAGAGAAACACATTTGTGTGTTTGGAAATATTTCCAGTCAAGCTGAAGGACCTCTACAGCAGGCGTCTCCAACCCTAGTCCTCAAGATCAACTGTCCTGCACATATAAATTAAATGATTGAATTACCTTTTCAGCATTCCATCAGGTTTGACAAAGTCCTGGTAATTAGACATTCATTTGATTTGGCAGGGTTGCATCTCAAACCTGGTGGACAGTAGTTTTCAAGGACCGGGCTTGGAGACTCCTCCTCTAAAACAAAGTCCCTAATGTCCAGACAGTCGTGCTATCCACCAGAATCGGTAGCAAACCAAATCCAGTCTTCTCCAAAGTAGTTCCAACCGGCCTTTAGGGTTCTGTTTCTTTGTATCTTTTTAGTCTTTCTGGTTTTTACATTCAAATTCAGATTGAACTTAATGACAAATAGTGCTCTGTAAGACAGAATGGAAATATAGCATGGATAAAACAAGTGTACTTCATGAGAAATTTGACTATGACTCGTATTTCTACATAATTGGTACTAGCTAGCGAAGATTCTCAATGTTTAATCGGTTATCCTAGCCCAGTAATATTTTTGATGTTCCATCCTAAAAGACATTTTTATTCGAACATTACAAAACATTTTGGTTTGATATGAGTTTTTCATCTGCACCAAAATGGCCACATCACACTATACAATAGATAAACATTAGCAAGCATATACATGTGCGACAATTTTGAGTTAAATGCTAGTTTACCTAAGCTAAGTAGTTGCCATTTTAATCTATATCTCTGACAGTTTTTGATAAATATCATTTTAAATGTTTTGTTTTACTGGCTGTAATCAAAGGTTCTAATAAGTATAGATTTTGTAATTAAAAGGCAAAGATTGGATCTAAGGGAATGCTAACTAACTCATTCCTTTTGCAGTATTTCTGTGTCTTCAAGCAAATTAGCGCCACTTTTTTTACACCTAGCTACATTTTAAAATGATTGATTTCTGGTGTATTTTGTCTCTCTGGTACAGATCATTTGTATCTGTTCAAGAGGTTGCTCCTCAGAATGCAGTGATCCTCATCTGCAGCTATAAACCTGGCTGTCTGAGAGTTACCCCCGTTTGGGGGTCTGCGTGTATCCCCTCCCCTCTTCGCTCCCTGTAATAGATGGTCCCCTTGCTCTCGGTTTGAGCCCACCTTTAAACAGCCAAAGGCCACGGAGGTTTGTCTGTGAGCCAAGCGATGGACCGCAACAATAGGCGCGCTCCAGGTCGTCCGTCTGCGTACGGAGGCCCACAGCCGCCGCGAACCCCGGGCACGAACACGTGACGGCGCTTCGTTGACACGGCTCCCTCCGGCCCGACCGCGCCAGGTAGCAGGCAGGCTACAGGACGTGCAGGGTATGCAGATCTCCACTATTTGTTTTTGTTTTTAATCTGCGTGTGTTTCAGTCCACCGCCGCCTCACCAACATGGCTTCATGCTTCACGGGCTGCTTGATGGTCTCTACATCACGTTCATTCTGGGTTTTGTGCTTCCTGCTGTTTGTCTTTCAGGACAGACTCTTTGTCTCGCTCAAGCCTTTATACCGGCTGGCTGGGATGGAGCCTGTTCTTGTGTGCGTGCCCATCCACAGCGACGCGTCTCACTATATCCCAATGTGTTTGTATTGTGACCCCGAGCCCGCTAGGCTGACAATTCGACTTTGAATAATTTATGATGCAAAACAAAGATTAATTTTATGTGTAAAATCTGTTTTTTCCTCCTTTCTCATCATCATATTTAACATGCCAATGTATTTATTTGCCATGGGAATAGATGCAGATTCCTTCTGGCAAATGCTTGTTTTCTCAGCCGTCTGTGGCTCAGGGACGAGGATCTTGCTTTTTTTTTTTTTTTTAACTTTAGCATATCTACATTCATATGGAAATGAGGGGCAGAGGAATCCCACATCAACTTGATCTGTCCATGAATAGCTGCCAGTGTTTGGACTGACCCCGAGCTGACTCGAACGCACCGGCCAGCCTCCTCCATCTGACCACAGAGCCCAGGGCACCACCGCAACACACCAGTATATCCTCACATGTGGACACCAGAGATAAACATGGAGACGCTCATAATCCTCCTCACCACAGTCTGCTGGTCCTGAGCTCTCAGGAACATTTTCTACCTCTGCAAGCATCTGTTACACACACAAACTGCAGGACTGAATCCCTGGCAGACGGCAGCGTTGCATTGGATTTTTTCCCTTCTTATCCTGAAAACCCTTTCTTTCTTATTCCATTAAGATTAAGTCAACAGACCTAAAAGTTTAATGTCAAATTTTCTTTTAAGCTAGGTAGAAGATATTTAAATTATTTATCTTCACCTTACAGATTTCGAAATGTTTTTTCATCTTGAATTTGCAACATTTTTAAAAGGAAATCTGTTAAGAGGATTAAAAAAAAAGAAGAATAATAAAATAAAAAAAGGAATGGTTTTTTTTTTAATGGAAAAAATCTTTCCCCATTTTCATTATTTTTCTGTGAGAAGCTAAAACGTCTAAAAGGAGCGTCTCGGCTCTGCGACGTCACTGACTCACTCCTCCGATTGGATTAGGATTATCTGCATTCACTGCGCTGTCCGTGAATTAATATCGTATTTGAGGAGCCGCGCTTCTAATAAATTTTGAGCGTGTTTCCTTCTCAGGGTTCCTCCGACACAATGGGCCTCACAGACCGAACCGCTGCTTTTGGATCTAACAGCAGGCGTCCATCAAACGCGATTTGTCTCGGTGGATGTGCCGTTTTTTGTTGGGTTTTTTTTCCTTTTTGTTTTTTGTCCTCCAGGATTAGAGGCCCACCACCCAGACCCAACTCCAGTCTGAGCTCACACACAAAAAGTTTCTGTTTGATTTAGTTTTTAATTAACTAATCATCTCATTGGCAACCAGGCACAGAGAAAGACGAGATATTTTTATTACATCTGCATTTTAGCTTAAACTTAAATATATTATTTATATGTTATTTCATGGCATTAAAACATTTTGAAATATACACATATATATATATATATATATATATATATATATTTTTTTTTTTTTTGCATTGGTCAGATATTTCCCTCTTGATTAATTTCTAATCCAGACATTTTTATTTTTGGAATAAAGCACACAACAAATTATTTTATTAAATTTAAACTCTGTACAGTCATATGGCTGATTTGTTTATAAAATAAAAATGGTAGGAATTTTTGATTTTGAGGCGCTTAATAAGAAGGAAAAGAAACTCATTTTCAGTTCTTGACCTGATCAGTCGATTAAGAGAAATTTGGTTGGTTTTGGTCTTGAAATTTCTGTATTTGTTTATTTAATTACTTCACAGTTTAAAAAAACGTGTCACATTTGACTTAACAAAAGTTTTGAACGTAGAGTAGAAGAAAAAAATCTTAGTCTGCCCCCTCTCTCAAAAGCCAATTCAGTATACCATAAAAGCAACACATCAATCAATCAATCAATCAATCAATCATCCAATGTAAATACAAAACAGGCAAAATATATATACATAAAGATAACTAAGTTAATTTTTTTGTGTTGTCTTCCACAAATATTGCAGTTCTTGCATAAACAAATACATACAAAAAAATAATCCGTAAAATGTACAATTCAAGCTAAGCCAATTGTGATATTTTTAATTTACTTAGAAGTTATTTAGCCAGAATGTAATGGTAGACTAAGTAAATCAAGCTTCAGCTCAACTTCTAAACCAGTGTCAGGCTATAAAAAGAGCAATATGCAGGAGGAGGGTCTCGACGTGTGTGTGTAGGGGTGTGTGTGTGTGTGTTCTGTTTTGTCTCTGCATTTGGACTCATTGAAGACACAAAGACTTAGAGCAGCAGACGACTGGCTTGTTAACACACAGGCAGCGGTGAATTAGTGTGTGTCGCTGGCAGTGAAGGGGGACACTCCTCTAGTGTTATGACGGGAGCCTTTCACCGGCGTTACACTCCACTCCAGCACCCACAAGTGTCCGAGCGCTGAATGGGGAGGATTTGTTGCTCCGCACTTAATTAAACAGCACTTTAAACCGCGGTTATGCTGAAGAGGCTTTTTTGTTCCTAGCCTACCTTTACGTTTCTGCTTTTAAAAAAGAAACAGGCAGAGACCCGGCCACCGCCACAGCGGGTCCTGGAGCCTTTCATGCTGCCGATCACAGCGTCACTCCGCTTGTGATCTGCTGCAGAGTCAAGGACTGAATTTGTCCTCATCCTGTCGTTGAGACTTTTGATGTAAAATGATTTTGTAGACTCGTTCGTTATTAAAACAAATTTATTTAATACCTTTTTCGAATAGAAGATGAGTAAATGGAAGGTTTTGATTGAAATGTGAGAATTATTCCGTCAAGGCCAAATGCAGTGAATGGAATATAGCGGCCGACTACTCAGGGTTTTAGGAAATGATGGTGAACTCTGTGCTTTGTGCAGCAGCCTATGGGCTTGACCCGAGGGGTGGGGGTCGAGGGAGACAGGCCCCTGTGGCCCCTGTGGCCCTCACAAGGACAACAGATCAGGAGCAGTAGTGTCTGAGTCAGTTCAAGTCCAAATTTGCGTTTTCTCTTTAATAGGAATTAAAGATATCTTCCTAACACACAGGAGACTCTCTGCAGCTTCTGACAATTCCAGATTTTTTTTTTTTTTTACCGTTTTAATTTGAAACTTGTAAAAGCAGTGTTTTGCTTTTCTTTTTTTATATTTATTACTGTCAAAGGGCCTAAAGTCTGCTGGGGCCTTTCGCCCTTACAGCCATAAAAAAAATTCCATTAGTTTCGCTTTCAGTGCAGATTTCCTCTCCCCTTATGCTCTAAATGATATTTTGAATTTCCGGCAGCTATAACTCGAAGACGAACGAACGCTTTTAGTCCTCTCGCTCTGCCCGCAATCACAGCCTGCTGGCAGCCCGGTCTCCTTTCAGAAAGCACAGACAGGATCGGTTCAGACGCTGTGTAAAAAAAGAATGAGAACCAGCGGCAGGGCTGGAGCTTCTCATCCGTTCGAAACTCCTTTGTGTTTGCTTTGCTTTGCTGCCTCGTAATGACGCGTGAGCGCCGCTGACACAGGGGAGGAGACGTGGTGCCGCAGCCCTCGGCGTCTAGCTGCCACCGTTTCCAGGCGTGATGATGTTCCAGGTCAACATCTGCCAGGGCTGCTGTTCGCTTTTCTGTGCGGCGCAGAGACACTGAGCTGTGCAAACTAACTCAACGCTGTTGGGTAAACTCTCGCTCTGCTGGCCATTTAGTTGCTTCCAGTTTAGCAAACATGTGTGAAGTTTTATTGGCAGAGTCACTGTTCAGCTGTACTCAGAGACGGTTTGATATATGAGCATTTTAAAAACCATCCCCTGTTTTTCTTTGGGTGATATTTTAAAATTGGAAACAAATCTCAAAACAGTCTAAAAAATTTTATGAAATTCTCCATTCAGTCAAATATCCTGCATAAAATAATTAGATAAATGTAAATGTAATCATAAACAGGAAGTTTGAGCAGGAAAATCTTCACACCTCCTGCCTTCATCCACACACACACACACACACACACACACACACACACTTCTGATTTCTGCCATTATTGCTTCCCGGATAAGTAAGCTTTTTTTTTTTTTTACATGTCTTCTAAGTATGTCAGTAAAGGTATATTACTATGCTTGTCTCTTTATTTTTATATTTACCAATGAGGTCATTAATAATAACAATAACAAATGTGTTTATTTAAATATCAAGGCAGTTAACTAACTAACATGTCTTTTTTTCTTATATAGGTGTCCAATCATTTAGCACTTTTTTGGTAGTTTAAACTAAAATGAATCATGAATTGGAAATGAAATCTGTCTGGTTCACTTGAACTGTAAGAATTCAGACACTGAAATATTGAATTGAATTATCAGCTGTAAATTTGCAGTGACATTTTACATTTTAGGCTCACCTTAACTGAAAAATGACACCAAATGATTTTCTGCATCAAGTATGATCACAAAAAGCCTTTTTTTTTTTTTTTAACCAGTTCCAGACCCCCTGCTGACGGCTGGTAGTTTTGTTATGTCTGGAGGTGGTTATTAGTAGCAGTAATATTTCTGGGCAGACCTCTTATCCATGATGGGAACTGCCCTGATTGTTGTGTGAACACAATACCCTGTCGTTCTTACTCCACTGGTTCCTTTTGCTTTCCTTCCTCTGCCTTTGAATTTGCTCATTTTCTGCCCCGGTTTGTCACCCCATACCCCCACCCACCTCAGTCCCCCTCCATCTTCTCCCCCTTTGATTCGGCTCCCTCCAATAGCAACCTGTCACATGAAGCATGGCGGCTGCAGCCGGGCCTCCTTACAGCTTTCTACATTTCATGCTGAATCACATGCATGAAACGTTTCGCCGCTTTTCGTGCTCAACATATGTTAACCGTATCATTTAAGTAAAATACAAAATCAGATTATATTTATTTATCATAGTGTCAAATCCAAGATCCTGAAATAAAACCTGTAATTAATTTACTTGAATAATTCTTCAGTAATTTTAATGCAATGAGAGCAAGAAGAATAGTTACTAAACTGTAAATTTATAAATATTTTATTTAAATCAAAGAACAAACTTTCATCCTATCAGGCTGGACAATATTGACATTTTGACACCTTCAATCAAATCTGTCTAACCTTAGAAATTGATTAAACATGCTATTACTTTCTTAAACAAACTGTGATAGTATTGAGTTTTTTTCTTTGGAATGGCCAATTTTTATTAATTTGCTGTTTCTGTATGAAATTCTCTAATGAACAATAACCTTTTTTTAATCAGATAAAAACCTAATTGAGAGTTAGTCTCTTTTTTCTTTATCTGAGTAAAATAAAAACATGGATTTTATTATTTTAGATTCAAAGCTAATTCATAATTATTACAGTAACACAGCAGTTTAAAAAAAATGTCTAGCAGAGCAGTTTACTGTAATGTATTTCATCATAGGCATATTTCTTACAGATTTTAGTTGATTTCAAATTTGAGATAATTAAATGAAGTAATTCTGCTTTTATTTCACAAGTTTTAAAGACAAATTCATTATTCCCAGCTGTTAATTGCTGGATTTGTTTCACTTAAGCTCTTTTTTAAACAATCTAAACTTTAAATGAGCCTATAAATAAAATCTCACATGCACTGATCTATTTCAAGACATGCTCACGAGTTTAGAGAGATAAAATCAGCCGTTTCCTGCATCGTTTACCCAGTCACGTTGGGATCAAACCTAGCAAGAATTATTAGACTGGAAGTTTTAGTTTTAATTAAAAACGACTCTTAGAAGCAGTGTGAAAAGAAATTGTAGCTCTGGGGGGCCCCCAGACACGGACCCGGGAGGGGGGTGAAATAAAAAAATGCTGGCTAAGCTATCCGTTTCACACGCGCAGGGACAGAAGGTTCGATATTCATGCGATCGATGAATGAAAAGGCACAATGGCAAAATCGGACGGGCTCCTTTTCAAAACCACGTCTCCAATGTCCCCCCTCCACCCCCCTTCCCACCACCGCTCCAACCCCTTCGCCACCACCCCTCCAGAGTCTGCAGTCGCTGGGCGGCTGGTGTGGCAGGCAGAGAGAGATAGGGAGAGAGAGGAGAGCAAGGGTTACATCAAGGCTGCTCCCTGGACCGTGCAAACAAGTCTAGACCGGTGACCTGTTCAATGGCTCCTTTTGAGGAGCGGGGCAAGTTCGGTCAGAGCGAGGAGAAAGGGAGGCACAGCTTCTTTTCACCGCCCGAGCAGCTCACAGCCCGCCATCGACAGGAGGTAAGGAGGGCCGGGAGGGCAGGCATCTGCTTCCATGGTTACGGGCCGGGTATGGGGACCCCACTATTGAGGAAGCTCCGTTCTCATGCTCCCACAGAGGCAATGTCACGCTTTTTAAAATTGCGCCAGGCCGGGCAGAGGACCACGTCCACCGGCGGTGTGGTCGCTCCTTTTTAGACCAAGGGGGGAAATAAAAAGAAAGCATGTCAGCTTTTAGGAGGGATGTGTGTGCGTATGTGTGTGTGTGTTTGGGGGAGGCAGCATGTGCTGGGGAAAGAAAGGAAGAAAGAAATACATCACATGGTCAACGCAAATCTGAACTCAACTAACTGCAGCTACTTTAGAGCATTTTTATTATTACTTTATTTCTTCTCTGCTTCGGTTTTTAAGGAATCAGCATGAATGATTTATTCCTGAAGGGAGCAAAGGTCAAGTTTTATGTGGTGAACTCCTTTGTTTAGAGGTTGATGTGTTGTTGATGAAGACACCGTCCAGGCAGCCTAAAAGCTGTAAAACAGCAACAAAGTGCCAGGATGTTACTTTTTTTGCAGCGTATATTCACGCTTAGTGGCTTTTTGTTCTCATAACAGGCTGGATCGGGTTGCGGGTCGGTGAAATGTGACAAGTCGCGTCTGCCCGCCTGTTTGTTTGTTGATTTGTTTGTGTTTGGGCACAAGCTGTGCATGTGTGAGGCGCCCGCGCGGGCCGGCTCGAATGGGGGACGGCTCGGGCTTTTTCTCCACGAAGGCGGGGTGTACTGGAACGTTGAGTTTGGTGGCGCAGCTGACGCTTTTACCCCCTAACACACTCCACACAGAGCGGACAGATGGCCGGCCCTCAGGAAGGGCTCGGGGCGTTTGGATTTGCTCGGAGACCGTGGGAACGTCTTTGGCTGACTTCACCTGCTCGGGGGAGCCTGTGTGACTGGATTAAACTGCAGTGAAAGAAGTGAGAAATTACAGCGAATAAAAGCAGCGGTGGCAAGGCTTTGAAGAGGGTCCTGGCATTCTTCTCTGATAGTTCAAGAGAGGAGGAAAAAAATGGAATGAGACCTGTATTTTTTTCTTTTTCTTTAAAGACCAATAAACATCACTCGTTTTTGTGTGTGTGTGAGTGAGTGGAAAAGGAGACAGGGTGGATGGGTTCATTCTGGCTTTTGGAGATTTCTTTGTCGTCTTAATTGGTACCATTTTGTTGAGACATTAGACAAGATGTTTGGCCGTCTCTGCTTTTGATTATCCCAGTCTCAGAAACACTGCCATGTGCGTGCTCTGATTTATTCCTATTAGAGAAGAATAGGGCCGTTTGTCAGGCTTTCATCTGATCGATGCCAAGATGCATGCACACTTTACCTTCACACTCGGAAGAAACAAAGTGCTGTGCATTTAATGGGTCATTAATTATGCATTTCAAGTGAGATGAATCACCTGAGCTGAAGTGTTGTCTTTAGCTCTTTTCAGTTTGAGTGCAGTTGGAGTCCATAAGGGAAAGTATTCCTACAGGTGTGAAACTAATACTTTGATCCAGACCAGTTAGAAAACTTAAAAAAAACATTTAAACTTGGACTATAATCACTATATGCAGAGAGATTCCACACTGTGGTCTATAGATCCCTAAATATTATTACTGTTGGTTTTATTAATCCATTTCTATAAGCTTGAATTGTGACATGTTGTTTTAAGCTAAAAGTGCTTCAACAATACAAATTGAACATTTGGATTTAAACTTCTGGAAACATCATCCAATCACTCCTTCCAGGTGAACTGTGGAGAAAAAGTTCTAAGATGAACCAGTTCAGTTAGAATCAGAATCGGCTACTTTTTCTTTGATCATCTCTGATTTGATATAAATCAATTATTTTACTGTTCATTTAATAAATTAAAACTTAGAATATCTATAATCTCCAATAACAAACCTCCACTATCAGTGTGTACCTTGATGCACTTTTGTGATTAAATGAAATGGCTGCTAAAATGTCATGTGATTCCTTTAGTTTCTGTTGGATTTAAATCTCTTTTTAAAGAAACTGCAAAAGTACAAAATCTTACCAAGTATTTTTGTCTGGTTTCTAGAGCAAATATCTCAGTAAATTTCAAGTAAGACAAAGCTAACAAGTAATTTTTCATGAGCTTGTTTTAAGTCAATTTCTTAATATTGATTAAAAATTACTTTGTCCACTGGCAGATTATGTCACTGATAATGTGAAAAATATCTTGTTAAAAGTGAAATAATCTGCCAGTGGAACAAGTTTCTATATGTTGCTAAAATGTTAGTGGAAAGTTAGTTTTGTCGTATTTCAAGTGTACTACAATATTTAAGCTAGAAACTATATATAGAAATACTTAGTAAGATTTAGTATTTTTGCAGTGAACTGGCAGCTCAGACAAAACTGGAAATTGGTAACGGCCAGAATATCCTGATCTAAAAATTCCCCACAAGCATTCTTTACTTTTTTTTATTTTTATGATTTTCAGCTTACGGCTAATGAAAACTTAACATTTAAGATTAGAATACTACATAATAAAATAAAAAAACAGTTTGTATTTTAAGAAAATAATGTGGGCTTAACACCTGCTTAAAGGTTGTTATTTTCAAAAGCTGCTTTTAATCTGACAGACGAGCCTCAGCTGGCGACTTTGTGCAACAGGAAATCAAAGATATTAAAGTCATTTCAGGTTCCTCTAAATGTTGATGTTTTTTAAACCAGAAGTATTCCTGGTTGCTGTTATTCTGAGCACCTCAGTGAAATGCTTTGTTGCAGTTTGACAGCAAAAAGCACAAGAGTTCAATTTGGATTCTCAAGTGCTCTTCATCCAGGAAGTGTGTGTGTCTGTGTGTATAGTAGGGTGGAGGACTAATCAAGTCTAGGTTTGTCCTTAGCTCTCTAAAGAGTTTTGGAGCAGGAATATTAGATGACTGTACCGAAATAAAAAGCTTTAAAAATGAGCCTGTGAATTTAAACAACATAAACTTTCCTCGTTGTTTCCCTCTCAGCTCATATACTCAAGCATATCGTTGTTGCGGCTTCATTTCCTCTGATTCTTTACTTTCAAGCTTTTCTCTGTGTCTCGGAAACATGTCGCCTGAATACTGGCAGAGTACGAAAACCCATTTTCTGTCCGACTAACAGAGCTGTTTAGCAGTGATGGAGCTGCTCTCTGGAAGCGGACGGACACTAATTGGGTTACTGGAGCTGGTTCCCCCGTTCACTTCTCCACAGTACATAAATACACACTCAGAGACGTTTTGTGCTCCGGCCCCGCTGACCTGTTCACATCAGGGTTTATTTTTGCTGTGGTAATTTGCCATTGGCTGTATGGTTTAGTTTCAGAGGCCCACATCATTAATCATGGAGGGCATTACTGCAGTATAATTACACTTACTCTCAGTGAGCGCGCAACGTTTCCCCAAGTGCATGCTTCGTATCTCTGCTTATAATACAAGCAGTTTCATTAGCGAGAACTACATAGGAAGAAGAGAAGAGGCGTGCAGAATCCTCACACCTTCATGAAGTCAGAGCTTGCTTTCTTGAGAGGTGCAGAAAAAAAATCGAAGCTATAAAGAATCGTAATTCTTACTTCTGGGAATTCTGACTCGATTCAAAATACTCAAATAGATTTTGAAATGCATAAAAGTTGCACATCTTTGCCGCTCACATTTCTTATATGTATATATATGTATATATATGACATTTTCCTCTTTAAGAAAAAGCCAGGTTAAGCTAAGCTAACCTAATACTGTTAAGTTACAGAATTTTATGCACAAATTGAATTTTGTTTAAATATAAACGGATGGAATTTAATTCAGTATGGAAACTTTATAGAATTGTTTTAAATGTGTTTTATTTCTTTGCAGAGTATTTTCCTCTTGCCAATCACATAATTTAAACAGAATCTCTAGATCTTTTGAATCTAGAAAAATAAAAATAAATTCTGAATCGAATTGTGACACTAGAAATCCTAATCAAATTGCTAGACACAGAAATGTTCACATCTCTAGTTATCCTCTCATTGTCTGCTTTGTACGTATTAAAGAGTTCCCGGAGGGTTCTGAGGCTAATAACTGACGTTGATAGAGCTTAAAACAAAAAGATGACATGGAGTCGAACCACAGACATTTCCTGAAACAATTGACTGTGTGTTTTGTGGAAAGGGGGCAGGGGTGCATGGGTGCATTAGAATCAGTGACAATGCTGTGTAACCCCGTTAGGATCATTATTCCACACAAAAAGCACCCCCGGGGTGTGTGACACATTTGTGAATGGCTTCTTCCGCGGGATTTAACGGGTTAACAGCAGACAAAGGGAGCTGGGATCATGTAGCCCAGCAGGGGAGACCCCAGTGGAAACACCAGGCTGCCTTATAATCCCCGCGCTGTCTCATCCCGGGTGCTTTTCCTGCAATCACACATGACTGACAAGCCTGCACAACTTTAATCTTAAGAGCTGCTTGGTGGCTACAAAGGCCCATTGTCTCTGAATTACTTCAGTTTTATAGTTACTGATTTTTTTCTAACACAGGACGGATGGGAACTTCAGCTGATTTTATCCACTGTACTGCAGTTTAACATGAGTGTTGGGATGTTGTAGTTTAGTCTCTCAATGCGTAGTTGTAGTTGTAGATGTGATGTTTGCTTCTTTTTCCTTGACAGCAAATGCTGACAGTTCAGTTCTGGATATTATAGTGTGCAAGATTTAAAAATTATGGGACACTTGATATTTTCTCAAAGTGCCTGAGAGTCTAGACTTTTTCTCTGTATTTACTTGGAAGTTAGTAGCTGCATGTCTGTTATGGAGCTGGTTGGCTACATGAGCAGGTTGACCAACTAATAAACTAGCAAAAATCAGCTTTTAGTACTTATTTCATAAAGAACAGAACAAGATTCTGCACAATAAGCTCTTCAAACGTTTGAGAAGTTGAGTGGGAGTCAGGTCAGAGTTTTTGCTGAAGTCTGTGTGTCAAACTGACAAATAAATGTTGTGGATAACTTTATTAAAACTGTAATAATCAACGCTGCTTTAGGAGTGGTACAGAAAATTGTTGCTTTTCTACTTTTCTTGTTAAATAGTAACCTAAATATTAAGCAATGCTATTTTTTAAGTTGTTATGCTGATAATTTCAAGCTGCCTCTGTCCTAGTCACAAATTGTTTGCTATTTTATTATCTTTGCTTAATATAATGCATTTCTGTCTTCATACATTGTTTTAAAATATGTAGATGCCATATTTTCTGACTGAAAATGTAGGGATTTTTCACATAATCACATAAATTTTGCAGTGATTTAAACAAAAATGTGTTTAACACTACACTGGGAAAAGTTGTTGCAGTTTAAAACAGTATTTCAGCCCTAAGGTCAAAGTTTTGTAGTATCTATAATTTTTATACTTGGGCCATAAATAAACATATTTTCCTCTGGGTCACTTATAGCGATCTTTGTAAGAAGCTCTTAAAAATAACATAGACTGAATGAAAAAATAACTGATACTATATTGAAAATAAGCAGTTAGAAATAGAAACATATCGTCTTTGTAAATTAAAGAATTGAATGTAACTTGTGTCAAAAAGTAACTTGGGACCTGGGACTTCGGAGTCTTTCTTGTAACTGAATTCATTTTAGAATCTCTTGTGTTTGTTTGCGCTTAGTTATTTAAATATGCACGTTTCTGTCTCATTTCTGCCATCTTTGTCATGTTGAAATTTGCTGGCTTGCAGCTGCTCCTCTTTGTTCTGAGCACACGGATCACACAGACAGAGCTCAGAATATCACTTACAAAACAAACTAATGTTCATTTTCGTTTGACGGCAGGGTCCATTAGCTCGCTGATGTACCTGGCGGTCACCTGTGTTACTAACCGCATATTGAGGTGTTGAGATTTCACACCCTGTCACGTCAAACCGAGAGCACACCACATATCGGCTCCCATAACCATTTAAAAATCATCAAATCTGAATTCATCTCGCCTTTCTTGTGAGCTTCAGCCTATTGACTGCTACCTTGTAATTGAGTCTGATTGTTTTTGCAAAGGCCTAATTGTAGCAGTCATTTCTCCTTAGTCCTGCACTAATTTGGTAATTTCTAGTGTTCTCCTTCGCATTGTCAGACAATTGCTGTGGTAATGAGAGGTTGTGCTGAAGGATTGTCTTTTGGAAGGCATTCGGTGGGGTCACAGAGAAAAGGTGTCGTTATAATAACCGTCTACCCGGCCTCCGAAATGGCAAGTCATCCTCATCGTGGTCGATTACAATCTGCTCAGCAAGACTCAGTCTGGGCAAAATGATTTGCCCATCGTGGGGCTTTCAGTTTCTTTGAAATTTACAGAGGTCTCTATGATCATATGCAGCAGAATGGAACAATAAATGATCCCCTTGTTAGATAATATTACTGCTGTGGGTTGCAGTGATTAAAAAAAGGATTGATAATCCTGAGAGATTTGGGAGACTCAGACATGAAAGCGTCGTTCCGTCTGTGCAGACTTAATGCAGAAATTAGTCTAACACAGAGAGACGTTTGGCCTTGTTTTGTTGTGTTCTGGAATGTTTTTCAAGTACAATAATGACAATAAAACTGTCAGTGTTAAAGTCCAGATTCATAATTTTTCTAGGCAAAGCCTCTTTTTGACAAGAACTCCTCTCTGTTGTCAACCTCATTTGTAAAATCAAAAACATGTTGGAATTAGAAGACATGAAGTTTCTGTTGAGCTGCTTAAACCTAATATTATTGATATCAGACATGGGTTGGCATGAGATTCTCCCTGTGTAATTTTTCATTGGTATTATGATATTCATGCATAAAGTATAAAGCTTTATGAGCACCAGAGTTTATTTGCTTCTATTTTAAACAGTAAAGTAGCAACCTACTGTTGCAAAATAATATGTTGTTTATTGCAGTTATAATAATTTTTAAAAATACAGTTTTTACTATTTTATTTTGACACAAAAATACAAGTTATTGGCTGCCATCACTTTCTCGTGCCTGCCTGTAGAAGGACTTTAAGCGACATGCACTGGGAATTTTGGTATCAGTTTGGTACCAAGTAAATACAGGCTAGCATCGCTGACCAGTACTTAAAATAAAATCATTATCACTGAATAATTTGGTGATTTGACTTCAGCTTGTTCATTATGATTATGATAAAATACAGGGCAAAGATTGTAGGTAAATACAAGTGTTTGTTTTTTTTCATTAACTGACTACAATAGAAAATAATAGTAGCATTCTAATGCACACCCTAAATATGAATATTTTTTTAAATATATTTTTAAAAATGGTTAATAATCAGCTATATTCATTTAAGGATTGAGGTGTATATTTTTACATAAGTGTATATTTTTTAGTTCCAGTAAGATTGTTTTTCAGGTGCCTGAATGTATAATAATAAAACTGCTTACAGCGGAACTACACAGATTGTATTTGAAAGAAAGCCGACGTTTTGAGTGCAAACATTACAAAGGCATGAAATCCTGCTCTTAAATTGAAATGTAAGCTCTTGATATATGACCTTTAAATTCCTTCATATGTGCTGGCATGAACTCTGTGAGGAAATTTGAGAAATTGGTGGACAAATGGGAGAGAAACGGTAAACAAAGTATCAATTTCATTGTTCTAGTATTGATCCAATACCAAGCCTGGTATCGATATTTAGATCGATACGGCCAGCTTAATGTGAGCTGTATAATGGAAAATTTTAAAATTGAAACTTTTCAAAACAAAGATTTTCTGACAACCAGCCAATACCTGATTGATAATCCTGCTTTTAGTGGGAGCAAAATCTTGCTCTTTCACTTCTTCATTTCTTACTTGATGACTTGTAATCCGATAACGGTGTGAATGCTGCTCTGAGCCTTTCACTTTTCCCTGGTTTTAGTCAAATTGTCTAATCAGCCTGATATAGCTCAGTGGTAGCAAAAGCTCAGGTTGTAATGTGAGTGAGATGCAGAGTAAAAGTTTCCTGGATGGAGGTGCCACACAATTTGAATCCATTTTAATTGCTGTTTGAATGAATTTAAAAGTGCTCAGGTCAATTAAGAAGATGCATTCCTCTGCCTCAGTGTAATGTCATATCCATCGATCCAAGGAGCCTACCTGATGCAGCCATGTGGAGGATATATTTATGTTTGTGAAACTCTGCCATTTGGAATTCATTAGCTATTGATCCTTTTTAGCGACGCTTACAGTAGAGTGGGACGGTGGCCTGGTCTGAAGCCGGGCAATCAATGTACAAACCTTTTTTTCCCTTTCTTGCTATAATGCATTGACATTTCAAACTGCTGCTATAATCCCTCTTTTGGTTCAGATGCAGGAATATTTTCCCCAAATGCATTTCTGATAAATTTCGGTACCAGAAATTCTTCTTTCAGATTGGTGTTTTTTTATTATTAGTAGTATTTTTTTGGTTTGGTTGTCTCCACACAGCCTCTTGTTCTCAAGCCCCCTGCCAGCTCTTTACTATCTGAAGCTCACACTCCATCATCCCTCCCTGCACAGTGATTGGCTGAGGGGAGCCATCTGTGGCCAATAGGGCGTGATGAAATCTCAGTGTTTAGTCTGGTGCTAGGCAGCGGCATTAACAGATAGGTGGGTCAGGCAAAGTCATCGCCCATGGATGGCAGTTTGGCTCTTAAAGCAACATCACATCAATTTAACAATTCCCTGACAATACTTCTATTATCCTAAACAAACTGAGTTCGTTCTCCTGACAATAAACAAAAGGTCTGTTTAAAGACAGACTGCTCTGTGTGCTGAACCCCGAAATGCAGATTGAGAATCGTGGCATTTGAATTCTGTTGTTGTTCTACACTCAGATGAGTGCTGCGTCTGTGTTGACATATTAAACTGATCCTTGAGCTGGTAAAACATTTTGTTTTACAGAATTTGCACCATTTCATCTTAAAAAGAACAGTCACAACTTAGGTTTCTACATATATTCTGTAAACCGGATGTACCCCCATCCTTAAAAAGACTTTGCATTTATTTATCTCAAATTAAGGCTTTAAATTGTCTTGAATTCATATGAAAAAGGTCAGTTAGCCTTAAATCTGCTAATCACAGGTATTACTTTCTGTCTTGGCAGATATGCGTATTTTCTCGTTAACTATATATTGTTTGTTTTTACTGTCAGGACTTTTCTGTCAGGCAAATATTTAAGCTACCACGTTGCACACAAACATCTTGCATTATGCGACTGGAGACGGATGAGGCTACTGGCAACTAGCTGCTAATATATCCTTGCTAGCTAGTTTGCTAGCTTTGTTGCTTCTGCCTAAGTGGAAATTTTTTGCCATTTGGGTGGACAACGCTCATTTTCACCACTGACTCTCTGCTGTTGCCAACCATACAAATTGCATTCTGAAGGTGTAATTTAAACTACCAGAACCAAAAAGCTGGACCTACACTGATGTGATGTAAGTCTTAAATTAAACTCATACATAGTCTTTTTTTTCTTGGAGTTGGTGAAACCTGCAGAAACCTTGACTAATGTCTTGTCAAGTAGTTAGGTACTAGTTAGTTCTGTTAAACCTCTGTCTGGTTTAAACTTTTGGCTTTTTTCCTGTCATGGCTTGAAAAGTGATGTCTTTTGTTTGGATGGGAAGAATAAAATAGCTCAAAAAGGAGTTGTAGGTTTTCCAAATTAGTGCATGATTATGGGAAAGATTGAGAAAAAGAAGTCCTGTGTTTAGCTCTTAATCTATCACATTATATGTTTGTTCCTTTTGGAAAAGAGTGCTAGGTTTTACTTTTCCTCTAATTTCTTTGATATTTAACTTCTATCTACATTAAATTTTGTGGTTTAACTACAGTACCTTGTGAAAATTAAAACTTTTTTGCATTTCGTCATGTTGGACCCTAAACCTTTTGAGGATTTATGTGATAGACCAACCCCTGTTTGAGGTGAAAGAAAAATAGTTTTTAGCTGTTTATACAGTTTGGCATTTGAACAGTGGCCATTATCAATTTAGGTCTTCATTTTGATTGAACAATTTGAACTCTTGAACATAATTTGATGCAAAGCATCCCATTGTAGCTTAGGCTGCAGTCTCTAAAATGTTTTCTCTCAGGATTATTTCTACCAATCTTCACATCAACTCAGACTTGCTCCCCTTTCTCTGCTACAAGACAAATGAAACAACAAACCCCATGCCCACCACCATTTTTGGCCTTGGAGATGATGTCTTCATAATCTACAGTGTTGGAATGAAAGAATGAAGATGGCCGTCTTTCCGTAATGGCTTTTTTTAATGAAGGAGTGAACGACGAATAGTTCTCTAACAAATTGCTAAAGCCAGAAACAGAACAACTGCATTTAAAATAGTTTGCATAGATAACAGGGCCTTAAGCAGAATATGATTTAGAAGCCCTTCTTCGTGTTACGAACATCACCACCACTAACAGCATTTGAGTAAAGACTTGATGGGCGGAGTTTAATTGGCATAGCTTGAACACATTCACTGATGATTGGTTATTTGCTGAGAAGTATTTCTGAACATTGAACTCAAAGTATCCGATTGTACCTATGGCAACCCAACAATTAAGCTATGAAGGTTATTCTTTGCACTTTTACAAACTAATCTTGGCAGTTATTTTAAATCTTAAACTTTAATGTTCAGCCATTTCAAATGTTTTATTTTGTCTGAAACTGGTAAATCAAATTTAATAGTATTCTAATTTTCTGCAATCAAATGTTATTATTCTAGGTCTGTGGTTTGTGTTGAAATTCAGGCATTCCTGGGTGTGTTGGGGGGTTTGCTTATGTCTTGATAGGCACTTCTCAAAGTGTTACTCTTTTTCCTTCCATTTCACATTATGCACCATTTTTGGTTGAGCCTATCACATAAAATCCACATGGCAGACTTCAGGCTGTATACAAACACAACATTTTCAATAATGACGTACTTCTCCTCAGCTTTTCATGTCTGTCCACTTCTAATTTGTTGTCTCATCCTCGTTGGCCTCTCCCTCCCCCACTGGCAAATGATATATTGCATTTTATAGATCGCTCCGTCCAGAAGTCTCTGTTTTTTTTTCCCACCTCTGTCTGGTTCTCCGTGGTATATGCTCTCCCTAAGGGGAGTTCTTTACCCCCCCAATTCTCATTTGAACTTTGACCCAGGCCTCCTGCCTTCCTGGATATGAAATGAGGCTCTTGGTGTGGGGATGTGCTGGAGCTGCTGTTTAATGCTATCTGCAGTAGATGAGGGGCTCAGGTGGCCACAGCTTGGCCATCTTGTTTTGAGGTTTGTGGACAGTTTGGGTATTTGAATTGTCAGAACGACAGCTAAATCAATTCAGTGAAGTTCAGTTTATTATTCAACGTAAAGGTTTTCTTCCTAAAACAATCCAACCTTAACCAGGCACTACCAGTAAACGGCTTGTGTGATATTAACATAAATCTAATATTGCGGTTACATAATTGTTCTCTAATCTTGTAAGGAAACCCATTCAAATTACAGGTGATGACAGAAAGTGTTCATAAAAGAATTGATTGCATCAAAGAGGCTGTCTGTTCTCTGTTGTCGCCATTTTCTGCAGGCTGATTACCAAACGTTACAGACAGTTGGAGCTGAGCAGACATGAATGTTTGAAATTATTTTACTGCGTCATAGAAACTACCACCGTTCATGATTTCTTTTAGCAAAGTTTAGGACTGTCACGATGCTCAATTTGAAACTCAATATTTATTCTGAAATACTTAATAAGCGATAAAAATTTTTACTACTGTGGAATTTTTTTGAAAGCATAAAAAGGCCTGAAAAATCTCCTCAGTAATGGTATGAGTGTTTTTTATTGTCTTTAGGAGACAACTCAACAGCCATGTTGATAGAGAAGTACCACTGCTCTGTTTATCAAAACCGTAGGGAAGAACACACTTAATTAATGTCCTTAATGAAAATATGTACCTTTGATTCAGCTCAAAAAGTAATTGAAAAACAGGAATCCTAACATTGTAATAAAACAGTAATATTTTCATCTCAATTATTTTCCAAATTACATTTTTTTAACCAAATTCCACTTTACCATTTTTAATTTTACTGATTTCCACTTTTCTATTCTAACCACATTTACTAATACAAAATTTGTGCAACTGTGTTTGTTATATTTATGACAGTAAATGTGGACAGAACATTGAAGGATTCTACAAGGTGTTTAAGTATATTCCTGTCTTTTTTTTTTTATGAACTCAAACATAAAGTGGAAAACTAAAAATCTAATGTTTTTCACATTTCATGAAAAGCTCCCTTTTTAAAAATGCTTTAGAAATGAAGTCAACACCAAAATATGTTTGCAAACAGTAAAAGCTTATTCACGCTTCCATAGTGATCAGGACTTTTGTTCATTTTTATTTCTTCCATCTGTCCCAGACATCTCCAATGAAGCACATGACTGTTTTTGTGTTTAGCACTCATGTTCTCGCAGCTTTCTGTTTACATTGCTTAACCAAAAATAAGCTGTTGGTTGTTAAAAGAATATCTGATTCATCACAAACCTTCCATAAAGTCTCTCCTCACGCCTCCTGATTTATTTGAATGTTGAAGCATTAGCAGGTGTGACTGGCTCCTGATGCCCCTCCAGTCGACCATGTGCTGACAAAACTTATGGAAAAGAAAAGTTTTCCTGGCCCCTAAATTTGCTCTTAGCTTCTATTTTCTATTTTTATATATATATATATATATATATATATA